>PVIJ01007259.1:0-84173 GCA_004024925.1 Scalopus aquaticus | reverse complement strand
CCCCACCTGTCCCACCTGCCCCCACCTGCCATGGCTCTCAACAGCTCACCTTCCCCAGAGAGATCCCTGCGGACTGCTTCTGTCTGATGTTCTGCTCTTTGTCTCTCTGCCATTGCTCTGCCCCGTCATCCCTGTTCACCTGGCTGTCTCTCTCTCTCTGGAGTAAAGTCTCCCATTAAGGGACTGAAGCCGAGATCCTAGAAGCTTCGGGCAGTGGCATCGGCCGTGGGCCCATATTTTGGCAGTGGAGAGTTCTAGAGTCAGCTGACTCAAGTCCCAGATCTGCCACCTTCTGGCGGAGCTGGGTTGGGCTGTGACGTAGTAGCCCCTCACTTTCTTGACCTGTCAAAAGGGACACAGTGACACCTGCCTTGTAGGGTCTGCAGAGGAGGAAATGAACCACCCTTGTAAGCACCTGCCACCTGGGAGCAGCGAGAGGCGAGCTCCTGCCCTCACAGAGTTGGCTGTCGGGTGGCAAGAGACGGGCTAGAAATGAACACAGACACAAGCATGTCACGTGTTTGGTAACAGCAGCTCAGTGAAGGAGACAGCAGAGGAAGGGGAAGCTGGGAAGAGGCGGTGGGAGGTCGGGAGTGGCCTCTCTGGAAAGTGACCGCCGAGAAGAGACCATGCAGGTGAAGGAGCGAGGTGGGCGGTGGTGAGGGGAAGGGCCAGGCAGAGCGGGGAGGACGCAGAGCAGCAGCCGGGGCAGTGACTGAGCCAGAGAGCCGGAGATGCCCTCAGGGAGGTGGTCTGGGGTCAGACAAGGAGGGCTCTAGCCCTCTCGAGGTCTCTGGATTCACTCTGGTGGGCCAAGAAGTCACCGGTGAGACTGACCCCAGCGTGTGGAGGTTGCTTAGTGGGAACGAGACAAAGGTGGGCGAAGGCTGAGCAACGAAACCAGGATGTGACTGCGCTGGTCCTGGGAGAAGGCATTGGCCTGAATTGGGAGCGTTCTTGGTCTGCTGGGTCAGAGGCAGCGCCCTCACTGTGCTGACGGGCTGCTTGTGAGAATGAGCGAGAAAAATCCAGGAGGGCGCCAGGGCTTGGCCTGAGCTGTGGGAGAGGTGTTAGTTAGGTGGGCCTGGTGCGGTGTCAGCTGTAGAGAAGGC
Source organism: Scalopus aquaticus (assembly GCA_004024925.1). NCBI lineage: Eukaryota > Metazoa > Chordata > Mammalia > Eulipotyphla > Talpidae > Scalopus > Scalopus aquaticus. Next base: position 83,061 of record PVIJ01007259.1, on the reverse strand, counting down.
CCTTGGGAGTGTCCAGGGGGGTTTCCAGGCTGGACTGTCGCAGGCATTGGGATGATTTTTCAGCTGTGAGCGTCTTTGAGCTCACCCAGTGGTTAAGGACGGCTGAGGAGAGAGCGCTCAGGGACCAAGCCTGGGCTGGGTGCTGAGTCGGGGCTGACATGGTGAGGACCCCCTAGAGTGCCAGAGAGGAGGCGTGAGTGAGCGAGGACGTGAAGCCAGAGGACGTGGGGCTCCAGAGGGCCAGGTGAGGAAGAGCCTCAGGAGGGCAGGAGGCGCTGGAGGATTTGTCACTGGTGCTCCGTGGTATCAGCCTTCCCGGGCCTCCTTTTTCGGGCCAGCTTCCCCTTCCCTCAGGGTGAGGGAGTCACCAGCTCGTGACCTGCTGGCCCTGGAAGGGGCCCGGGAGGGCCTCTTGCTGGGCTGCCCGTTACGCCGAGGCTGTTGCGTCTCGGCAGCTCTCTTGCTGGCTGCGTGCACAGCGGGAACACGGCCCTTACGCCTCAGCCCCGGGAACTGCTGCCAGCTCCGAGCTGAGATCACGGCTGCTCCTCGAGCCTGAGCATGGCCTGAATGCAGGCCTCAACCTAGCACCTCGGCACCCAGGACAGGAGGAGGGCCTTCGGGAGCCCGCGGTGGCGGCCCCCACTCGCCAATACGTGCCTGTCTTTGAATTTACATTCACGGCCAACCTGATGCGCTGGCCAGTTACTGACTTAGAGAACTTCAGTATCTTCCATCACCAGTCCCCAACTTGAGCGTGTCTTCCTTGCCTAGCTGATGTAAAGAAAATAAGCGGGACAAAAAGTCACCCTTGACTCTTTTTACTCCCTTCTACCCTATGGTTAGTGCACCCGTAGGGCCTTTGGCTCTACTGCTGAAATGCACCCCGAATCGGAACACCTTCAGCCTCTCTCGTATTGGAAGGTGGCCCCCAGCCCTAGCCCTTTTTGCCCAGGCCGCTAGAGGAGCCACCAGCCCATTCTGGTGGCCTCATTCTCTTGTAGTCTAGTTTCCGCACATTAGCAGGAGTGGGCGTTCCAAAGTATAGCTCAGCTCATGCCCCTCACCCACTTACAGCCCATCAGAGAATTCCCCCATCTTGGCCTCTGAGACCCCAAGGATCTGGTCCCTGTCTCTCCCTCTCTCCAGGCTTCATTTATTCACCACTCTTTTTTTTTTTTTTTAAGATTTATTTCTTTAAGCACACAAGAGCTGGGGTGCAAGCCAGAGGTGTGGAGGGTGGGGTGAGAGGATTCCCCAGAGACAGAGTGGGGAGCAGAACAGGTAGATCTACTGAAATCCACTGCTGAGGGGAGTAGCGGGAGACAAGAGGGGTCTGCTGCGCCCCGTGGGAAGTTCCCTGGCCGGGGATCGAACCCGTGCTGGAGTGGCTGCAATAGCTTCGTAGTGCTAATAACCCCTGCGCCATCAGGGAGGCCCCTATTCACCACTCTTGAGCTGCATTTGCTCTTTCTTCTGTCCCTCAAATCAATAATTCATATCCTCCCCAGGGGCTTTGACTTGCTGTTCTTTCTTCTGGACGGTTCTTTCCCAGAGTTCCCTTGGCTGCCGGCGCTCCTCTTCCTGCACTCACAGAGACTGTTCCCGACCCTTGACATCATGAACCTCCTGTGGGGTCCTCTAGCATAGGCTCCTCAAAGGTGGGGTGCTGTCAGATGTGTCACAGCCCTACGCTCTGTGTCTGGGGTGTCCATGGTATTCAGTAGGTGCTCAATAGATGCCTGCAGCTGATCGACAATCTGAATGTAAGAACATTTTAGGTCTGCTTTTTATTGAATGTTCAGCTTTATTTTTATGCCCAGCATGGGGTATTTTGTTCTGAGTGTTAGTAAAAGTTGATGATTCTGCCTGAGCCTTTTAGCCAGTTGAGACCTGGAGTGAGGGGCCCTCTTTTCAAGGTAGGAATCATGGGGTGCATCCGCCTCGGCTCTCAACTGTGTGCTCTCACTGACTGGCACCGCAAGGCAAGATGAAACTTGGGGTGCACGCAGTCTTCCTGGAATAGGAGGAGTCCTTGGGCAAGCTCTCTTTGGGCCTCCCGCCCCAAGGTGATTTGTCTGATGGCCCCACCGGAGCTAAAGGAGGCTCGTGCAGAGCGAAGAACTCACCCCGTGGAGGATGTCGGCTTTGAGGAATCCACAGAGCTGGCCAAGTTCTGTTGACAATGAGCTGGCCAAGAGCACTGACTGCCTCATTTTTCCTCCTGGAGCTCCAAAGTCAGTAGCAACCACGGTTCCTTAATTTCAAAGTGCTTACTCCTACTTGGCTTTTTAAAAAAGAGTGTATTGTTTCAGTGGAATCCTGAGTGAGAAAATAGTGAGGCCCAGAGGTGAGCTGTTCCAAAGCCGGGGGTTTTGATCCTGTCTTTGGGGCGGGATCTAGAGCAGCTTGAGACCTTCTCATCTTCCCTTCAGGGCTCGTTCATCCCGTAAGTTAGGTTTGTCGATCACATCGGTCTTAGGAGCGGCTTCATCCTTTAGGGCCCGGCTGTCTGTCGATTCTCAGGCAAACATTCACGGAGGGATTTTGGAATTGACTTGGCCCTGCCACTTCTGGCTGAGTGGCGTCCGTGGGGAGCCGGCCTCTGAAGTGGTCTGAGACTTAAACACATCCCAGCTGAACTCACACAGTGCCCGCCTTGAGAGTCTGTCTTCTGTCAGCACCTCACAGAAGCAACATTTTGACTGCCTGCTTGGTGAAAGAAATCACGTCCCGTTAGAAGATGCAAAGACTCTAGGGGAGAAGAATGCAAAATAAGGGCAGCGGCTATTTCTTGAGTGTTTGCTTCATGCCAGGCACCACGCTGGTGACGTTACAAGGTCATATCCAAAGCTGGGCCACAAGGCAGGCAAAATCCTAACAGAGAAAACATCTCTCCTTAAACTTGGCTGTTGAACCCCAGTGGGGGTCGAGATTAGCCTCCCAGTGTGTTGCCCTGGGGTTGGAGGCCAGTGGCTCTCAGAGGTGAGGGGATAGCAAGCTCTGAAACCCCCGGTGAGCTTGGCAGGGAATGTGAGAGGCTGCCACGAGGCTGGGCGAGAGTCACAGAGCTTAGAAGCGGGATCTTGGGCACCATCATCTTAGCAAGCTGGGAAGCGTGACGCTGGAGGGACACCAGGCGAGGTCCTGAAAGACCAGGCTGCCCTTTAGAAGCACAGATTCCAGGCAGCACCAAGAAGGCACGGAAATGAAGCCCCATTCCATGTCCTCCAAAAGGTCTGTGCTAGCGCCTCCTCTTTCCTGCCCGCACTTGCGCACTGATGCCCAAACGTTGCCTTTCCTTCTCATCTCTAATCCCCAACTCCTTAGTAGTTCCTGTCCTTGCCACTAAATCAGATCAAAGAGGTAACTCCTAATCAGCCTACTACGGACCCCTCAGTACCTCACCCTCGTCACAGCGTCTGCCTCTTTCCAAGGTTCTCCCGAAGTTCCCGCCTTGGTTTCCCATTTGCCCTTTAATGACCTTGCGGTTGATTACCTGCCCTTTCCGGCTCCCAAAATCTCTCTCCAGAGACCATTAGTTCCCCTTCCCTTTCTTTTCCTTGGTCCCCCTCCTTTCCATCACTTCTTGGGAGATCAGGGCACCTATTTGGAGCCGAGGCCCCTTAGGATGGGCCCTTCTTATGGGGCATGGTGGGTGAGCACTGGGAGGCTAGGGTGCTGAGCACCCTAAAATATGGTTGACACCTGAAGAGCTTTGGCCACGGAGGGGCAAAGTGCGGGAACAAGACAGAGTGGCAGAATGCCAGACTTGGCTGCACCCGGCGCCACTCAGGCTGCGTTCCACTTGGGCCTGTTCGCGGGGTCCTCGCCAAATCTGGATTAGACTGTGCCACTGGCCCTTAGGTTTGGATCAAGCAGCATGTCTAATTGAGATTTTTCACCTTCTGGGTCTCAGCCCTTCGTATCCAGGTCCCCCAGGGGTTGAGTAGGTGCAGATGGGATTAGATTAGCCCACACTCTAAGCCTGCTCCAGAGGGGTTCAGCAGGCAGGCCTTGATTCACAGGCAGCTGGGGCTTTAAGGATTGACTGGGAGAAAATCCTTGGTGGTGGTGGCCAGGGATGATTAAGAGAGCCCTCTGATTAGAGCAGAGAAGCATGGCTGGGCCTCCCCGGGTAGCCCTGTCCTTGCTCCGGGCCCCTTGGGGGTGCTCAGCTGGCCTCCCCCTTCCTGGCTTTCCACAGCCTTGTGTGTTTCAAAGGCATCTCCACTCCCCAGGGAAGTAAGGAGCCCCACGGCTCAGGCCCCCATCCGGGGGAAGTTCTGGCACCTTCCCTGCCGCAGTTCTTGTCCCCACGTTGCACTTAATCCTGTTTCTCTTCCCCCACAAGGTCCTAGTCATTGAGAGAGGAAGCTGGAAGAAGAGAGCTTGGCGTCATGGTGCAGACTGTGTTTTAGTGGTCTTGTTGGACCCTCGAGAACATTCCTGATGATAATACCGCGGTCCTCATCGGGTGTCTGTGTCCTGCGGCTTGTACCTCGGGTCACTCAGCGCAGTGTCAAGGCAAAGGCAGGAGGGGCAGTGTCCACGGCGGGCAGGGCCTCCCTTCCTTCTCAGCCGCCCCGTCCTTGCTGTGTTCCCTTGGGAAAGCGTCTCTCCTTCTCTGTGCCTGCTCCCCCCACGTTCAGCAGAGGCAGTCATCCGGTCCCCTCCCTGCCTCAGAGGGCTGAGAGGACAAATGAGATCATGTCTGAAAGTTTGTGGCACTCCTTGGAGGAAGGTGCTGTGGAAATGCGCAGGTGCTGGGTCTCTGCGAGCACTCCAAGCTCCAGGGGTGCGGCCCCGTGCAGGGGACACCTTGCAGGCTGCTCGCATCCAGCACCGAGCGCAGCAGCCGTGCGGGGGGCTGGGCCCTCTGCCTCCGTGGACGGGCCCCAGCTGATCAGCCCGTGGCTGCCAACCCCGTCCATCGTTTCGGAAGCAAGGAGAGGACACGTGCTTCTCTTCTCTGACGTGGATCTCGGGTTTCACCGACCCTCGGTTTGGGGCGGTCTTCCCAGTGTGGGGCCATGTGGACGCTTGCTTCCTTCTGCTCCGTGTGCTGTGGGGTGACATCGCTAAGGCCGTTCATTCACTCAGATTTATGGAGCCGCTTTCTCAGCCAGCATGGGATTAGGTGGCGAACAGGACAGGCCCTCTGAGCTGAGGGTCTTCTGGAGAAGGCAGGTCATTTGAGAGAGTGTAACATGAGCTGTTCCTTGTTCTAGTACTTGGAGACAGTACGTTGTCCAATCCTGTATAACCGGGCCTGGCTCAGTGGGTTGAAACTCTGTTTCTTAGTAATTCTTAGTCCAAAGCTAGCTGCGGGCTTACGTGAATTGATTAAAGAGGTTGTGGGCTTCTTCTAGGTTGGCCCCCTCTTTCTTCCCCTCCCTCCATACAGCAGTGTGTGCAGCTTCCCCTTCCTCTACATCTCTGCGCACCCCCAATGGAATTCAGATCTCTCACCCTCGCCGTCAGGAGTATCTTTGCAGAACACCCAGGAACACTCATGGGGCTTGGGGGGTGCGAATGAGGCCAAGGCAACAGGGCGGTTCACTGTCCCCACTGTCTGCACGGGGACGGAATGTACCAGATTGTCCTACACACCCTCAGGGACACTGCCCCAGACCCCGCAGCCGCTGCAGCTGGGGTCCTGGCCGCTAGTTTTTGGGGCCACGCGCTGGCTTCCCAGAGGGTCCTGGTGGGAGGGGCAGCCCTCCAGGTCCCGTGGCATAAAGTCTCCCAGCCTTCCCTTCGGGGCTCCCTCCAGCGGAATTAACTGCCTCCCTTTGTGCTTCCCAGTACGGAGATGCACTTTGAGTCGCTCCCTAGGAACCACTGAGGACCAAGCTCACAGCTGAGGGGCAGCGGCCTCTTCTCCTCTAGAGCCCCCTCTGGCGCGGGGAGCAGATGACTTGTGTTGTCTCCTCCTGACCCAGCACATAGTCAGCGCTTAGAGACATCGTTGAGAGGGGCCGAGGGAGTTGTAGGTGTAGAAGTCCGTGCCTGTGTGGGGTGTGGACTGGAAATTCCTAGAAAGCTTTGGAAATTCCTGCCCACAATACCCAGTTAGCACCAAGGAGATGAGCGTTTAAGAAAGATGTGTTTGATGCAGACAAGGTAGGTGGCCACTCTGTGGGGCCAACAGGCTTGGCCGATGGCCTGTGAGTGTACAAGTATGCCATTCATTTCTTGGGGTGCAGTGGACAGGCAGTGAAGCACACTGCCAGGGGAGGGACAGTGCAGCCCCAAGACTGAGTCTGGGTGTAGCGGTTGTTTTTTTTTAAGATTTATTTATTTATGCATACAAAAACTGGGGTGCAGGCCACAGGTGTGGGGGGCGGTGAGGGGATTCCCCAGAGACAGAGCGGGGAGCATACTGAGATACACTGCTGAGGGGAGCAGCGGGGAGACAGGAGAGGTCTGCTGCGCCATGTGGGTCAGCTCCCTGGGTAGGGATCAAACTCTTGCTGCAGTGGCTGCAGACAGCTTCATAGTCAGAGACTTAACCCCTGCGCCTCCAGGAGGCCCTATGGCGGTTGTCTGTCTCGCCTGGTCTGGTAGCTGGCCTGTCTCTGTCTGATACTCCAACTGTCCCTTTCCCGGATGGAAAGAAGCCAGCCTTGGTAGAATTATCTCTTCTGCCACTTGAGGGGAGTGCTGCTCCAGCAACGGAGCCCGGAAGTGGCCAGCCCCGCCGCCGTGGGCAGAGCGCCTCTTTCCAGAAGCCAGTCTGGCAGGAGAGGGCTGCGCCGGCAGCCTTCCTGACTAGCCCGCAGCTCTCCCGGGAGGCCTCTCTGCAGCTCTGATAGAAGGAGGTGGAACTTGTGGGGCGGGTGGGGGGGTGGTGGCGGCAGGGGAATGGGAGTGAAGGGGAGAGCTCCATCAAGCAGGGAGAGGTGGGCCTTCGCTTCCCGAGCCCAGGGTCTCCAGGCGCCCTGCCGGAGTCTCCCTGGCGCCCAGAGGCCCTGCAGGGCCCTGCCTTTGCTCACCACCCTGAGGGCCAAAGCCTTTTCTGGGCTCGGGGCTTCTGTGCGCTTCCTTGTTCCCACCACAATGGCCAGCCCCGAGGCGCAGAGCCTCACCCTGGCCGGAGCCTCAGGTCCAGCGGAGCCTCCAGCACCTGAGAATCTGACTTCTGGAGACCCCACAGTGCCTGGCCTAGCACCAGCCTGTCCCCCTTTGTTATTCCACTTCTCACGTACCCCCTCTCTGGCCGCAGGTTAATGACGTACATCATATGGGTGTGGGCAGGAAAGTGGGAGCTCACCAAGGGCTGATGACGCGCAGACCCTTCCTCCGAGCCACTATTTCCACACCATCATGTCTCGGCCTTCCAGAGGGAAGGCGGAAATGTGTGCGTGTATCACCTGCATGCAAGCCGTGCTTAGAGAGGGTGCGCACAGCCCATGGCGGGGGCACCAGGAGCCTGCCGACGGCGTAGATGCCGGGATGTCCCGTTGCGCATGGGTCAGAGGCTTGGAACGGGACATGTGTGGTGGGGAGAGGTTTCCCAGAAGTGACGATTGTTCCGGGAGGGAAGCCGGCTCACTTTCACCAGGGCCGCCAGCGCTCGTGCCCCTGGGGTGGCAGCCCCCTGCCCAGCGTGTACTTCTAAACGCCGCCTCTTGTCACTCAGCTGCGACCTCTCCTGGGTCGTCAGCTCCCCAGCAACAGGGACCTTTTCTGTCTCGTTACGTGCAGTCGCTTGTGCCCAGGCAGGGCGCCGTGGATGTCAGCTGACATGGTGCTTTGACCCTGCAGAGGACCAGCTTCCACTCTCGGCAGTGACCGAGGCTGCTGGAAACCTGGGAGCAGCTGGCATTTCTGCTGGGGCTGCTTGCTGCCAGGTCTGGGTGCCACATTGTGAGCCGAGGCACCCCCGGGCCTGGTGGGGTACGGGAGGGACACCTGGCGTGAAGGCCCCCAGCTCTGGGGCCTGCAGGTGTTTTGACGGGGACAGGATGGGGGGGTTGTTTACAGTCTCCTCTCTGCTCCCCCCGCCCCTGCACACATCTGCCACGGTGAATTATAGATGTCGGGACTGTGCCAAGCTGCGGTGAGGGAGGCCCCAGGTGGAGACATTCAAGGGAGTTGAGAGGTGTGGAGGCCAGACCGCCGGGAGGCCGAGCCTTGGAAGAGCTGGACTGGCCGGGTGCTGGGGAGCCGTCCCCCAAAGCCCTGTGCTGGCCGCCTCCTGTGGCGCCCTCCCTGGCCTCCCCTGTCTGCACCGACTCTCCCTCCTCCCTCTTCCCGCCTTGCTCCTCCCAAGTTCTCTTACACGTTATCATCCATTCGCCTCTTCGGCACACAACGGCGATGATTCTGTTTTCGGAACTGAAGTCAGGAAGTGCACGAACGATAAGGAGAAATGTTAACAGTGAGACTAGCCAGGAAAATCCAGTGAGTGACCTCCGAGGTGGCCCTGGCCCCCACCCGCAGTGTCTGGTTTGCCCGTCCAAAGCTGCAGAACTCCGTCTCCTTAACTAGATAAGGTCCCCTGATGGGGGAGGGGGATGTCCGTGCCTTATTCCCCTGGTGTTTGTGGCTCTCGCTCACACTCTGCCAGTGCACCCTGGTTTTGAGAGTGGGAGAGAGACAGCTGAGCCCTTCTTCTGTTTCTTCATATTTTTCCCAAAATAAGCCAATTCAGGATTTTGCCTGAGTTGTGTTTTCTTAATTGTGGGGTGACATGGAAAGCATGACACAAGGCAGCTTAGGATGAGAACAGGGCATGTCTCCCAGGCCAGACACGCAGGGCAGAGATGGGGCCAGGAGCTCAGCAGAGGGGACAGCCCTGGGGCTTATGGTGGCATCATCACAGCCACGGGTGTGACAGTCACAAGGTTCTGGGGGCACCGACCCCTGCTCTCTCTGATAAGTATGGCCATCTCAGCGTGTCTTCTCATCCCTCCATCTGCCTCCAAGTAGAACCAAACTTCATCTGTTCCACTCAGATGAGTATCTTTGCTGGGTGCTCAAGGGTAATGTTGACCAGCTGGTTAGCTCCTTCAAGGCAGAAAACCAGAGTTTATCATTTCATTTCCCACTGTACCTGGCATGGCATGGGGCACAGAGCAGAATTCTAGAAATCCTTAAGACACAGGGAAAGAGATGGCCAGTCCCTCAGGATCGCCTGCTCCTGTGCTTGACCGCCTGATAAACACGGGGCGCTTCAGCACCTCACGTGGAGTTTCTGGTCTGCAGGGCATGCCTTGCGCTGGGGACAGTAAGCTTCTAGCACAGTGGAATAGAGCAGCAGGAAGTGCAGTAGCCCCTGGCCCCGCCTGCAGCCTGTGCTCACAGGTGCTCTGCCCCCAGACCACCTCTACCCAGGCGTCCACCCTCCAACTTCATCACCAACAGTTCGTCCACACTCCTCTCTGTTCAGCCAGAGGAGGAGAGGGGAAGGGAAGGGGAGAGCATAGAGCCGTAACTCAATCAGGAGCCTAAATCTATCTCTCGGAGACGTGTGCATTTATCTCTGAATGTTTTAAAAGACTAAAACTCCCAGCTTTCTTGTTGGTTTTGGTGAGTTTAGAAGTTGGAAAAATTTAAGAACCCAAATTTACAAAGACACAGGTCTTAGGATAAAGAATTTAGGGCCCATTAACCTCAGGTTATCCCTGCATCTGTTCCTCCCTTTTTCCTTGGAAAGAACGAAGAAGGAACTTCTGGAGAAGGCACTAATGCCCTTCTGCCATCTACTAGCTCTGGCAGTGGACCTCTTCTGCCATAATTTTCCCACTGTGTCCCCCAACCCACTCTGTTTTCCAGAACAGCCCTTTGGCGCCATAGAGGACACTCTCCAAAACTGATCTTCTGCTTTCTTGGGCTTCTTAGTCAAAAGAAGGGTAGATTTGTGGGTTGAACAGGGAAATGAGAGGAAAGAAAGGCTGTCAAGCTTTTAATGCAAAAGTTTAATAAATAGCCTGTTACTTAAAAAAAAAAAAAAGACACAGGAACTTCTAAGTAGTAATGGGCTCCAGGGAGTAAGAAGAGGGTATGAAGCTGAATAAGGAAGGAAAAGGTTAGAGGAGGAACGTAAATTTCCTGCCCAGTGGAAGTGGCCCAGAGAGCAGGAGGGGACTCACCCGATCACTCTTAGTGGGACTTGAACTTTTAGCATCATTCCCAGGGATGTGAGTGGGAAAGTGAACAGGGTCAGGCCCTTAGCCACTGAGCCTCCTCTCTGGCTGGCCCTGACTCCAGAAGCTGTCCTTAAAGAGCTGCTCTCCAGGGGCATCCTGTTCTGGCCTCATCCTGGTGGGAAATTGATTACACCTCCACACTCTGCCTCACCCTGATTCTTCTGTCCTGTGGCCTCGAGGTCATTGGAGCAAAAGTCGCGAGATCTCTGCAGCTCAGAGCAAGTGTGAGGAGTGAATGGAGCCCGCCTTATGCAGGGACAGCCCCTCCCTTTACAGACGGCGTAGCGAGGACACGCACGGGCGGCTGTCTTGAAGTTATGTGACTGCCATGCTGCCTCCAGCCCCGGTCTCTTGTTGGGGATGCTGCCTGTAGTTTGGGGGTGATCTGAGGTCTCTTTCCTGCATAGGGATCACATCTCCACAAACTGCAGATTGACACGATTGTTGCTGTGAAGGTGTTATTATTATTATTATTATTATTATTATTATTATTATTATTATTATTATTATCATAGAACAAGAGTTGGAAAGCAGATGCCCTCGCAGTGTCTGAGAACGGGAGATGGCTGACAGGGAACCCGAGGAAATAAGGAGGACACCTGGAGGGAGGGATCTCAAACCAGAGAGCAGAGTTCAAGGTCATGCCCCAGTGCAAAGTCCTTTTCCTCTCCCTGTAGGCTGTGTTAATGCAGCCGTTAGTGCTTCTCTGATATTAACCTCATCTCCTTCCTTCACCCCGAGACCCCAGAATCCAGCAGGTGGCTGGTCTGTCTCCATTGCTTCTTATTACCTGAGATCTCCCTTTCATCATGCCATGGCTCTGAATTGATGGAGTCCCGCAGATGGAAGGGACAATGTAGGGGCTCCAGAAATGTCTCTACCCTTTCTCTGACGGGTGTGCAGTTAGCCTCTGCCGGAATGCATCTAGAATGGAGAATTGACTATTTTATGATGCAGCCTGTCCCCGCTTTTGATCCGGAGTCCTGTCATTTCCACCAGTGGGTGTTTTCGGAGGCAGGGTCATAGTCACAAGGCGGCTCCTAAGACATTTGAAGGCAGCTGTCCTGCCTACTTGAATATCTGCCGCTGCTAGCAAAGCTTCTCCATTTCCTTTACCCATTCCTCACTCAACAGTGCTTCCAGGTTCTTTCCTGTTCTGGTTACCGTCTCCTATTTTAATAACAGGGTGCCAGATAAAAACTCCTGAAGTGGATACAGTTAGACTCCAATTTGTTCCAAATGTTATTTTTTAAAAAAGATTTATTTATGCATACAAGAATTGGGGTGTAGGCCAGAGGTGTGGGGGTGGCGAGAGGATTCCCCAGAGACAGAGTGGGGAGCAGAACAGGCAGATCTACTGAAGTACACTGCTGAGGGGAGCAGTGGGGAGACAGGATAGGTCTGCTGCGCCATGTGGGAAGCTCCCTGACTGGGGATCGAACTCATGCTTAGGTGACTGCGGATAGCTTCATAGTGCTGAGACCTAACCTGTTTCGCCACCAGGGAGGCCCTGTTCCAAATCTTATATATTGGTCAATGTCAACTAAATTTGGGGGGTCACTCTGCCTTTGTCTTGTGCAGAGCTCAGACTAAACAGACCCCCTAAGTCGTGTTCACCTTGGCCTCGATGGGTACTGACCCACCTCCCTTTCTGAACCTAAATGTAGGTGCCCCATAGATGTCTGATTCAAACCCAGCTTGCTAATTTCAGCGAGTCTTGCTGGGCATCTCTGCTCCCCCTGGTAACACCCCTGCCAGCCGGTCCATTACCTGCCCTGTCCAGCTTGGTGCTACTTGCACATTTTAAGGTTATTGTCTCTCTCTTCATGCAAGCCATTGATAAAAATATTGACCAGGAAATGACAAAGGACTGTGGCACGTGATCAAGGTCCTTCTTTCATTATTTCATTCATGAGGACTCCTTGGGTATTTTCACCCAGGCAGCGACAAGTCTATCTGCTTCCACGGAATGCAGATCTCTGTGTAGAAGGTGGTGTCCAGGCCGCCTCAGCCACGTGTTCCTGTAAATCCCTGGAGAATCTGTGCCTCCGTCTCCGGTGCTTGCCTGGCTCGGTCTCTGTACTTGGAGACCGTGGTCCAGGCATGTCAGTCCTTGGCACAGAGGCGGCTGACGATTTGGCTTCCTAACCCACAGCCCAGAGATACCCTCACCACCCAGTTGGTGCCCTGAGGCTTTTGGCTCAAGCCTGGGTGGGCTTGGAGCCAACTCCTAGGCATTGGTCCAGAGCTCTGGGTGGACAGCCCTTCAGAATCCCTAACATAAATGATCCTGTCACATCTGGTGGAGGGTGGAGGTACAGGGCCCAAGCTATGCAGCTAGAGTTCCAAGCAGAGAGTCTTTCTAAATTAGCATCAGGCCATCTTCAAGGCCACCTCCGGGAAATACATGTCAGAATCTGCCAGCTTCAATTATCCAGGGGCCACTACCTCGGGACTGAGACTGCAAAGTGGAGCTCTCAGCGGGGAGCCAGGTCCCATCAGGGCCTTGGGGGGTGATGGCTTTGGGGAGACTCCTTGTTTCCCTGGGGTGGGGTTTCTTCCCTCCCTTCACCTGATCCCTTCTGCTTATCCTGTTGAAACTGCTGATCTGGTTTCACCACCTTTTTGCTTCATTCTGAAATGCTTTCTGCTTTCTATACTGCTTACATCCTCCACATTATTCCAAGAGGGTGTGGACCAGGGGAGACGGGGAGGCAGCCTGGGGGGTATCTCTGTGCCCTTGGAAGGGGAGCTCTGGGGAGAGGCCACTCTTTTCCACGGAAGAAGTGGAGGGATAAGCATTCCCTTGCTCTTCCCCAGGAGCCCTGTGTGAGCTGTAAATCTCACTGGTGCTCACTGTCTTTGACTAGGGTAGCGAGCACCCCTGCTCCCCAGGCTAGGAGAGGACCCAGCTAGGGGCATGGGGTGGCGCCATGGGGTGATGAAGTACGTGGCCCTAGGGGCAGCGTGAAGAAGTTTCCTGGCACCCAGAGCCCCTGAAGAACTGGCAAGTCCAGTGTTCACCTCGCTCAAGCCCCTTACTGCTAAGTGGGGGAGAGGGGTGGAGAAGAAGGGGTGCCATGAGCTTCCTTCCTTCTCGAAGGGGTGCACGGGATGCACAGGGATTGCCACAGGATAACAAATGATAAAGAATGAAAGGATAATACCGTCTGGACTCTGGATTTGAAGGGAGAGAGTCAGGTTCGCTTATGCGCCGACACAGAGAGCAGCTTGCCCATCTCATCTTCTGGGGCGTATAGATTTGCATTCCCAGTGGGTCTGACTGCTCCCTCAGGCCGCCTTCTCTTTCCTGGGGCCGTTCCCAGTGCCACCCTCCTCTCCCGAAAGGCCCCTGGCGCCACCTCCTTTCCTGCCCCGCCTCTCTTCTCAGTCCTGATCCCCAACTCCTCTCTGGCCCCTGAAACTCCGATTTTCCCTTATTTTACATTTTTAAAAGATTAGACCTTTTATTTTTAGCATTTCTATTTTCAAAATCAGGATGAGGAGTGTTAAAAATACTCTATTTTCCTCTTTATAAAAATCCTTGTTTACTGCAGAAAAATGGGAACTGCAGGTAAGAGTTTCAAAAAAGCAAGGAACGGGTCTGTGCGTGCGTGTGCGCGCGCCTGTGCGTGCACGGTGCCCAGTGCATTTTGTACACTGGGTTTTTCTCCAGGTCTTTACTGGGAGTGGGAGTCGCGCTTCCCTGGCTCTTTGGCCTGGTGCTGCTGAAGCCCAGCAGGGCGGCCTCTCTCCTTGTTGGCCCCCATCTGTACTAGACTGTCCCTGCATATTAGCGCCCCCCACCCCCATCGCCCTACCTCCGCGGCCGCCAATGAAAAGTGTCCCTTTCGTTTCTCTCTGCCGTGACATCTGTGCCCCTCCACAGGGCATTCTGTGCGGTCGTGTCTGGGTGCTCAGAGAGCCGCTTCTCCCTCAGGAGAGGTTGGGGTGGCCCTCCCTGAGCACCCAGCTTCCCTCTTGCCGGTGACTGGACCCATCAGTCTCTGGTGAGGAGAGGCCCAGAGAAGGAAGGGGAGCAAGCAGAAGGGGGCGTCGTGCCCTCCAGGAGAGGGAAAGGGCGGTGCTGGTGCTGGACTGAAGGCCAGGGGCCACTCCCCAGCTCGGGGGCTGCTGGGCTGGGAGCACCTGTGTCCTGCTCGCTGTGGCCTGCTGTGAGCACATGAGCCGAGCCCGTGGCCAGGTGAGAATGGAGACGTCCTGGACACCTTCGTTTCACTGACCTTTGTTCACGGAGCCCCAGCGCGGAGTCCTTATAGCGGGTAACCGCATTGCTGGTGTTGGCGGCAGAAATTGCGTCAGGAAACCGTAAGGCACTGCGAGAAGAGGAGGGATGATCTTTATTAGCTCCTGTGGGCTCAGAGGAGAGCCTTCTCCAAAGTCTGAGCCCTGCAATTTGGTCCCAAGGTATTTATTGTCTTAGGAGGACTCCACTTGCAACTTAGTAGGAGGCTGTTTGCAACTTCCAGCCGCAGGGAGTATGGGAGTGAGACGCTTCTAAGTGGTTATCTGGAGAAGTGAGTCAGGAGGCCTTGGAAGCCTTATCAGCTATTCCCTGGAACTTTTTAGTCTACTTTGAAGCTTTGTCTCAGCATGACTTTAGCTAATTAACAGGTCAGCCTGACATCTTCTGCTTCACTGGGACTTGGGACCCCATCTCCCATCCCAGAACCCAGTTATTATTACAGCCCAGATCCAAGAACCAGCCTGACTAGGGTGAGACTGCGGGTCAGGTGGCCGGGCCAGTGTAGCTCTCCTTTGAAAAACGTCAAGAGGAGGGCTCACTTCACTTCCTTTCTCCTATAAGGCTGGAATTGGGGTGTAGATGATGACTGGCATCACTCCCCCTCAAAGAAGCAGGTCAACCAGAAAGTGTTTCCGAGGTGCCTGATTTAAGCAGAGACCAAGCAGTGGGCCCTCTGCCCGGAGAGCTTAATGAAGTGCTATGTTGTGTGGTGGAGACTGCACATGGGGTGGTAGCACAGGAGAAGAAGATGGGCGATAATGAGCTGCAGCTGCTTGGAGGAAGCTGGTCTTCCAGGGAGGGACAGGATTTTTTATATGCAGACAGCAGGAGGGGCGCTGCGTGCAGCCGGCGGCGGTGCTGCCCTCAGCTCGTGCTCTACCTTCTCAGTTACATTCAGCCACCAGTCCTTCTCCCTCCCTCCTTCCCACCCACCCACCCACCCACTGACTTGCCCAACCAATGTTTATTGAGGGCCAGGAACCGTTCTAGATTTGGGGGATATGGGAGTAGACACAACAGACGCTGCCTTCCCAGTCGCCCCAAGCCCCCAGCCAAGATAGCGAACATTCTGGGAGGGCTGCAGAATGGCCTTGAGCAGCTTGACCTTCCACGCCTTGGCTTTAAGGCCAGAGGCCTGACGCCCCCTCTTCAGAGCTGTTTTGAGTGAGTGGGAAAAGAGCGATGAAGTTTGGGTGAGAAGGCCCTTCTCAGCACCCACAGATGTTGCCTGCAACTGACATTGTTGTTGCTGCTAGATATTATTATTATTGTTCTTTTTATTATTATAGAACAAGAGTTGGAAAGCAGATGCTCTCCCAGTATCTGGGGGCAGGAGGTGGCTGACAGGGATCGGGAGGAAACAAGGATGGTAATGCAAGGCAGGAGGAGACCTGGAGGGAGAGAATTAAAAGCCGGAGAGCAGAGTTCAAGTGTGATGCACTGGGGCGGGGGGAGGGGGAGGAGAATCAGATTCTAAACAGACTGCGGGGTCCTAAGGGCCACAGAATAATAAATATTTATCCAGCCCTAACAACCTACCAGAAACTGCTAAACACTTCATGGGGATAATTTCATTTATTCCTTCACTCTCCCTGGAGTGGGGATTTTCAGATGAGGAAACTAAGTCTTAGAGAACTGAAATAACGCCCCAGAATTGAGTGATAGAGCCAGGCTTCAAATGCAGGCCTGGTAACCCTTATACTCGGCCCACCTGAAGTGTGAGTGATGAGTGTGACTGGTGGCTGGGGAGGTGCCAGGTCTCCCCGGAAGTCTGCACTTTTCCCAGGAATGGCGTCTTCCAGGAAGAGGTGGCCCCCTCAGCAGCAGAAGCTGTGCCCCGCGGGGTGCCTAGTGGCGGCCACTTTTGGTATTAGAGGCCCCTCACCTGAGCCCCAAGCCTGGAGCTGCAGCTGGCTGGGGGAGATGCGGCCGGTGGTGTGTGGGGTGAACAGGGCTAGGTGGGGGGTAAAGACTGTTGGCTCTCAGGAAAGACTGGGAAGAGAGCCCTGTTCGCTGGTCGGGGACTTAACCTGAGATGCCCTCGTGACCTGAGAAAGATGGCTATCTTGCAGATGAATAGTCACGAAATTACTGGCCCACTGTTTAAAAGTAAAGTTTTGTTTTACTCTCAGTTCTCTGTCCACTGGCTCTGGCAGATTTATGGTGCTCTAGACTGGTAGTTGTGTACGGTTACAACACAGTTCGTTCCCAGGGAGTTCTTCACTTTCGGAATCTCTGTGTAAATATTTTTTCGTCTAGAAGGTCACCCTCTTTTGCATGTGACTGAAGCATATGCTAAGGAAAAGCAACTGAGGGATTCTCAGGGGTGATCCCTCTCCCCAGAGAAACAGGTGGGGCAGCGAAGGCAGTGCCAGGAGAGGATTTCTCATTTCTTCCTCAACCCTTCCTGGGTCCCTTGGCCCCATCTACTGTTTCAGCTTAGTTCTAATAATGGCCGAGCCTGAATCTGACCAGCAGGTAACCACTAGTAGCTGTGTGATCTCCCATATGAAGTCCGGTCACAGAGAAAGCTATTATCTCCGCTTCTCTGGCAGAGAGTAGAAGGCTGCTGACGAGAAGACTGTGTTCCCGAAGTGAACTGGGCAGCTGGTTCTGAGAGGAGCGTTTCCTGTGTCTTGATGAGGAATCTCTTGAGTCCAGGCTCCATTAAATTGGAATTTAGTGATCATTGAGCTTCAACTAATATTTATTTTATGAAGCGACTGCCGTGTGCCAAGCCCTGGGCTGGGCTTTCGCAGAGTTAGGTCATTTAGTCATTTAAAAAGCAAAGGTTCACCTTTGCATGGTCGATGAGAAAAAGGTTTAATAAGCAAATGAGTGGTGTGTCCAAGATTGCCAGGGGAGTTTTTAAACCACTTAAGAGGACAAACTATTTCTGAGAAGCCTGCCAGTGCTTCAGAAGTGCTCCCTTATGTGGACAAACAGTCGGTCCAGGAGCCAGGGCTGAGCTGGGGGCAGGCCCCTGGCAGAGCCGGCAGAACTGGATTCCGTGGGTCCTTGCCCCTGCACAGTGCCCTCCACCCCCAGTTCTCCAGCTGGTCCACAAAGGTTGCACAGCCCTCCTCAAAGCCTCGATGAAGGCCCTGAACAGCAGAGAGAATCTGATGTGACAGAGAAAACTTTGGAGGTAAATTAGCAGCAGGACTAATGTTGCCGTTGCTGTCATCCACCTTAAGACAAGTGTCAGATCCCACAGATGCTTTTTTTTTTTTTAAGATTTATTTATTTATGCATATAAGAGCTGGGGTGCAGGCCAGAGGTATGGAGAGGTGAGAGGATTCACCAGAGACAGAGTGGGGAGCAGAACAGGAGGATCGACTGAAACACACTGCTGAGGGGAGCAGTGAGAGAGGCAGCTGAGGTCTGCTGTGCCCTGTGGGAAGCTCCCTGGCCCGGGATCGGACTCATGCTGCAGTAGCTGCGGATAGCTTCATAGTGTTGAGACTTAGCCCCTTGTGCCACCAGAGAGGCCCCCAGCAGATACTTTTTAAGCACCTCTGCCTTATAGGTACTCTGGAAGGCACTTCATGCCACGGTTTTATCCCGTTCCATCCTCACATTCTGGTGCTGGGGGCTCATGAGAGGAAGGGATCTGAATAGAGGTGTAGCTGTCCCAAGAACGGCCATGAATTGGAAAGGACTGAAGTTGGGTATGGGAACTTGAAGGTTCGTTATACTCTTTCCTCTATTTTGGTGCAGGTCTGAAATGTTCCAATAAAACATGGATTTGAAACAATCCTTTGGAAACAATGTGAGGTACGACTCGCTAGTCCCACTGTTCTCCTGGGGAGCCAGGGTGCACAGCTCAGGCGACCTGTGGGTTCCACAGGAGTTGGAGACAGAAGTACATTTATTGGCTCCTGGCACATCTGGGGGTGGCCAGAGGGTTAGTATTTCTTGCCGTCTTCCACATGAGAAAAACTGGTCTCACGCCCAGTGACTTGTCTAAGGTCAGGTTGTCAGGAGGAATTCGAGGCTGTCAGGCCCTGGGTCTCCCAACCCTACACGTGCTCCCCTGGTTCTGGGCTCTGCAGCCTCTATGTTGATGTTCCTTTTGGTTGTCTTCTTAGGAAGGAACAGGAGACTTGTAAAATTTTATGTGGATTCACACTTTAAAGAGAATCTGTTTATGGGATTGTAATTACCACATACGAAGGACAGAACTGCTGACTGTCTTTGAAGCATCTGTAAATCTAGTTCATCAAACTCTTCAAACATTACATTTCGCCTTCATCTCCCGAAAGCAGAAACTGAATGAGGTGCTCCGCTGCTCTCAAGGAGCTCATGGCATCAAAGGCACTGAGACATGTAGATAACCAAGTGGAGCAAAGAGCCACCAGTGTGTGGTCAGCGCGAGCCAGTGCCGGGGGCATGGCGGGGGCATGGCGGAAGGCGGTTTCACTCCCCAAATTTGTGTTTGCACTTACATAATTCTACAAGGCCACTGCTGGATTGAAGGGTATCTGTGTCATCTTTCCATGAACTAGGAGTCCTCAGTTGAGCTGACTATTAGATTAAGAATGGTTTCATCTGGGGCCTCCCTGGTGGCACAGCGGGTTAAGCACAGCACAATCAAGCTATCCAGGGCCACTGCAGCTCGAGTTTGATCCCCAGCCAGGGACGTTCCCACATGGCACAGCTGACCTCTCCTGCCTTCTCTACTGCTCCCCTCAGCAATGTACTTCAGTAGATCTACCTGTTCTGCTCCCCACTCTGTCTCTGATGAATTCTCTCACCCCCCCACACCTCTGGCCTACACCCCAGCTTGTATGCATAAATAAATGAATCTTTAAAAACGAAAAAACAATGGCTCCATCAGTGGGGACACCATCTACTACTATATTCATCAAAATCATCCACTACAAAAGTTTAGGCAAACTCCCAAGGAGTGAGCCACCTGCCCAGTTAGGGAGCATAGTCTGAACAGGAATGTTCTCACAGCTGAAAATGTGGGGGTTCTCAAGTCCACCCTTAGATTTGGTAACTCGCCAGAAGGACGTGCAGAACTTGCTGAGGCTGTTCTACTCGTGGTCCGGTTTATTACAGTGAAAGGGGGCAGATTGAAAGCTTCCAGGGCAGGAAGCACATGGGGTGGAGTTCAAGAAAGTACCGAACACAGACATTCCCAGGGAGTCTGGACAGTGTCACTTTCTCCATATTTAATGTGTGATTAATGCTCCTGAGCATTATAACCAGGGAAACTCACCTGACCTTTGGTGTCCAGAGTGTTTAGTGATGCTTGATTACATTCTGCCGTTGGTCCCCAGTCCACATGGAGGTAGAACTGATGCCATGTTGTCCAAAGACCTTGCCATAAACCACACCATTGCACTGTCTTGGGGCCAGATCCCCCCTCGAAGAAACACATTCCCAGCTGGCATATCATTCCAGGGGCCCAGAGGTGGCTGAGGGCAAAGGCGACACCTCTCTTTGGTTCAGGTCAATCTTTAACTGCGCAGCCACCAGAGTCTCCATTTGAAAACACACCAGTTGCCAGCTTTGGAGAACTGGCAGCTTCGGGGGCAGAAAGGCGCTGGATGTAGTCATGAGAAGTTTGCATAGTTCTGAAAATCATTTAAAATTTTCTAAGTAAACATCGGTAATGAGGAACGTAGACACGTTTTTTCCTTTTGGCAGCAGAGAAGCTGCCGCTCATTTCAAAAGTGTGTCCTCAGCACAAACCAGAGGGGACCGTGAGCTCGTGGCTCTCAGGCATCTCTGGGTGACCGCCTGGTGCTCTCCTGCCTGGACCCAAGAAGGAGGGAGAGAGGGTGACAAGGCTGGCCCCAGACTCAGATTCTCTTTCCTTCCCTTTTGTCTTCCCTCCTTCTCTCTGAGAATGTTGGTGGACCGCACAGTGAATAAGGACGGAAAGATGGGGGGTGGCAAACTCTCAGGCTAACCTGTGTGTTTTGCTCACTAAGGAAAGGGGTGCTCCGTCCCTGTGCATCTTCTGGGGCCAACTCCAGCTACTCCCGGGGGTTAAGCGTTTGGGATGATTTGACCACATTGGTAAAGAATTCCCCAGCGAGTGCGGAGGGAGGCGGCTGCTCCCTGGGGGACGCGCGCTGTGCCTCGTTGGAGCAGCTGAGGCTGCAGACTCCCTGGCAGTCACGGCCCAGCGATGCAGTGAGCCAAGGCCTGGAGCTGCCCAGGGAGCTGATGTGTGTGATTCCCGGGGCGGGGTGGGGCGGGATACAGGACAGAATGCAGAGAGGAGGGTTTTCCTCGGGGGGCATGCAGCCGCCTCACCCTTGGTTCCTGGGTCCTGGCTGCAGGTGGGGAGAGGCAGGGCCTCTCACGCTCTCTGAGGAAGCCCATTAAACCCCTTCTAGGGAGAGGAGCTCATGTCCGGCTTGGTCCTATTTGTCTGTCTCCTCAGGAAGAGAACGCTGAGGGAATAGGGGAGAATCTTGAGAAATAAGTACAGTAAATGTTTTCCTTAATGCCGAAGCTGGGCATGGAGAGACCAAGTGGAGAAGGCCTGGCTGTTTTCTTGACAAGCCACTTGTAGAGTCACAGATGAATGGTGTGAGGCCAGGTGGCCAGAAGGAACAGATCTCGCCCTGGGCCAGTAACAGTTTAAGACTCAGAGCTGGGAGACCAGAGGAGTAGGTTCTGGCATATTCCTACAGTAACCTGCAGACCAAACCTGTCACTCTGACATGTGACCACCCCAATCCTTTGTGTTCTGTGAACTGTACTGTAGTTTTGTGAACTATTCTGGAAAGGACGAGCGCTAAGGGCCTGGGGGATGAGGACAGCACTGAGAAGCTGGCGGTGGGGTGGGATTGTTGATTGGTTTAAGGTCCAATCGGTATTTGCTGGTTGAAGAAAAAATGCTTGGTTGGGGGGCAGAGCCCTTGGGTTCCAATCCTGGCCAGGTAAGGAGGTAAGAAAACTTTTCTCACATTGCCATGGAGCTGGGTAGTTGGCACCAAAGAAGTTCCATGATTAGATGAATCTGAGAATGAGGGTTAAACAGAGATACTACAGGTCTTCCCCGGCATCTCTGAGTTCCTAAAAGAGTTATTGTGTGTGGGGGGCATCTATGAGTACCTGGCAAATCCAGTTTTTGGAGAACACAGTCTAGGGGATGCAGAGGAGATAAGGAGTGTTGGGATTATTTAGATCTGGAGTAAAATTGCAGTTATACTAGTGTGACCCTGGTCACGTCACCTACCTTCTTGGGTCTTCATTTCCTCATGTGTACATAAGACAAAAAGGTCTGTCTCATGAGGTTATGGCGAGGAATAAATGACATCAGATATAGGAAGACTCTTGGAACGTGCCTGTGACATAGTCAGTAGTAAGCATACAGCGAGGGAGGGGGAGGAGGCAGAGAGGGCTGGGTAGGTGGGTGGGCGGACGGATGGAGGGGTAGGTGAGTGGATGGGAATGGATGCATTTGTGGGTGGCCGGAGCAATAAGGCTCGGACCACGACCTTATTAGGCAGTATCATTATTATGTGCACACACGCACATGTACATGCATACATGCATGTGTGTGTCCCTTTAAATATACACAAGAGCTCATGCACACACAATCATGCATTTTTCTGAGTCCTTCCCCAAAGACTCAGGAGCACCTTCACTGTGCTCCCACAGCTTCCTGCTGCACAGAGACTACACTGAGATGTTTACCCGTCGGTCTCTTAGGGACCCTGAGAACCCG
Organism: Scalopus aquaticus; assembly: GCA_004024925.1. Taxonomy (NCBI): domain Eukaryota; kingdom Metazoa; phylum Chordata; class Mammalia; order Eulipotyphla; family Talpidae; genus Scalopus; species Scalopus aquaticus. The sequence continues at coordinate 60,941 of PVIJ01007259.1, read as the reverse complement.
TGCCCACAGACCATAGCGCCGCCCCTGTGGTCAGTGTGTATAAAACACGGTAAAAGAATCTGTCAGTGCCTCAGATCCGTTGCCTGGCAAGTGGCAAACATCTCTCAGTGTCCTCTGAGAGACCTAACCCACCAGCCTATGAAGGTATCTCAGCCTCTTTAGATGACCCAAAATAAATCCTCTGAGCGCAGGGAGCTCAGAGCGCACTTACTGGGGAGCCCCAGGGAGCTGTCGGGCTCTGTGCACGCGAGTTCGGGGCCAGCAGCAGCACAGCGGGTCTTACCATCGCGGTGTCTGGGTAGATGTGTGGGCCGTGGCCCCAGGCCCGTGACATGTGGCGTGGCGCCACACACGGCAGGCCCTGAGCTGTGTCCTGAAAGGTCAGTGCTTCCTCCCTTGTGGGGCCTGCACACGCTTAGTCCACGGAGTAGCCGCTCTGTGCGCACGGTCAAGCACTGGGCAGCCTCCCCGCCCTTCCTCCTCCATTTCTGCCCATTCCTGGACGTTTGTCACTCCCTTGGGCTCCCCGTCCCTCTCTGTGCCAGCTGGTGAGGGCCGTGCGGCCTGACTGGGGCACTGAGCTGTGACTGTGTCCAGCATGTCCTCATGTGTGGTGGCAGCTGTGGGTGTGCCAACAAGAAATCCCTTTGGCGATCACTCCAAATGCATAATGGGGGACGCCTCCCTTGATCTGTGACCTGTGACCTATGACCTCAGGTTGGGGGAAGAGCGGGGAAGCACTTCCAAGTCTTACCCAGTTTTTCCTGACGGGACCCCTTTCTCTTTGTCTGGCCCTTTTTTTTAGTGAAGAGGACGACCGGCCAGCAGCCTTCTCTGTTAGCTAACAAACATCACGGGCCACCACACACATGATGAGTTAATTGCGGTGTCTTTTTGCCAGTTCGCTGTTGCTGCAAGTTGCTGAGATTTGTTTCTTATAGAGTCCCAGTTCAAAACAAACATGATTTGAGATGTGTCTCTGAGTCTAGTGCAACAGGGACAGCTCTGGTTGAGGCTGGTGCTGATGACTGTTAACGAAACTCTGAACAAAGTGCCCTTTCTCTTCTGTCCAGAACATATGGGTGTTGGCAAGACCCATTATTTCTTCATTTGCGCAGGAAATCCTTCCAAGGGCACCATCTTTAAATAAAAGTCACTAATATGTTTCCAAACATTTTTTTTTTTCCCCACATCAAGAAGCCGGCCGCCTCAGCTTTTGAAAGGGGAATAGTGACTGTCCCTTAAAATCGTGCCTGTGAACAGGGTTCTGTGCTTTGAATGGGGGGTGTTCATGCCTGATAAATCCAGGAGAAGCAAGGTAACTGCATCAATTCTGTGAGATAACTAGATGCTACCTAGGCCTTCTATGGCATGTCCAAAAATGAAATCTCCCCTCAGCAGCCGGCCTCCCAATGTGGCCAGTGAGCAGAGATCACCCTCCCTCCTTCGATCCCTTTTCCTTTGGGAGCTAACAAGACGTGCAGTGGATCTGAACTTGATCCCTGGACTCACGCGTGATGGGTGCCTGCTCTAGCCCTGCCATCAGCTTGCAGGTGAGGGGAGCAGAGGGCAAGGGGCATGAACAGGAGCCAGGTGGCGAGTTGGCCCGACCAGCTGACATGACGAATTCTGTGTGGACGATGCATGAGGGCATTGTCTCCAGGATTCTTTCTACCCTGTGATTCTGCTCAGAGAATCTGGTCCCTGAGGGAACAAGCCACAGAAATATAGGCCCTGGAGCAGAAACAGCAAGGAGGGGAGGTCCTGGAAAAGGTTTCCCAAATACGGCTAATCTGCAGTGTCACCTGAGAAGCATTTTCAAAAACCAGATTTGTTCACCCCCAGGATTCTGATTTAGTACATCTGGGGCACAGCTGGGGGTCAGTATATTGTGAAAAGTCTCCTAAGGAAGGCTGACAAGTATCTAGAGGGGGAGCTGTGACGTCAGCCTGGGTCCTACCAACCCCCTGCACAGCCTGTCTGTGGCCTGAGCAGCCCCTCGGCCCGAGCCACCCATGGTGCCCTTTCCATTCTCCCAGGGTCGGGGCAGGTTTCCCAAGCCCCTGCCCGCCTCAGCGGCGTAAGGTGTGGCTACTCCCTTAGAGCATCGTCATGGCCCAGAGGGAATAGGGTAGACGGGAATGCAGGTTTCTCCCATATTTGTTTATTGGAGAAAAAGGAAAAGGAATTCTAGGCATTGAACCTAAGGAAAGCAAGAATGAGGAGCAATTTCATGAACTCCACATTTTCCAGCAAATGTTCTACCAACCAGTTCTCCATTCTCTGGGCTGGAACCTAAGGACAAGGCCGCAAATGGAAACCAAAGTCTTTTAGTAAGACTAAGAAATGAAACTTGTGAGCTAAAGGAGAGGCCAGGCCAGGAGGAGCTAGCTAGGGGTAGCCACAGCATCTCTGCTACAGAGCGCTCTCTGCCTAGCACAGGAGAGCTGAGGCCTCCTTGCCCAGGGCCGAGGGTAGAGGGAGCACAGCTAGGGATGACTCAGCCTACAGCTCTGTTGTTGTCCACGACAAAAGCTGCCTTTATCCGCACATGCTGGAGGGGACACGCACTTGATGACTTTTCTTAAGGCATTGACAGGTTGCCAGGAGCCCTTTGTATTTCCCCCCATAGCTCTGGCACCAGAAGCACAGCCTGACACAGTGGCACACAGTTGTTTTGTGGGCTCTTTCCATGTGCCACTGGAGTTGACCAACCTGGATTCTCAGTGCTCAGTCCTAACCTATCAGCATGGAGTGAGCTGGACTTGTCTCCACACTGATAGTCCCCATGAGTCATTCAGATGATGGGTAGCTTCAGAGGGTGATACGTGATGCGATGGAGAAAGACCAGGGCCTGGGCGTGGCCTGGGGCTTTGGGGAAGACCCCCCTGGATGTTTAGAGTTGAGATGGGGAGGGTGGGAGAGGACCCAGCGGACTGCAGGGGTAGGAGAGGAGTTCTCTGGAGTCCTTGAGGGAGAAACTGACTTTGCATGCTCAGCGCAGAGGAAGAAAGTCAGTGTTGCTGAAACGCAGTAAGCAGGGGATGACGTGATAGGCAGTGAAGCTCACGAGGAGCCAGAACCCAGGCTCTGTCAAGCCCCGGAGGACCCAGCACAGCTCAGATGTATGGTGAGTCCACAGTCACTCAGCTTGAGGTCTTTGTGCTCCTCCTCTTCCAGGCGAGGAGGAATGGGGCACTGTGGACTCATCTCTCCTGGGCAGTGAGTAGGCAGGGTTGTTTCCAGTCTGAATCCAGGCGGGACACACAATAGATCAGCTGGGGCTGGGGTAAGGGAGAGAGAGAAGCTCAGTGCTGGCACCTGGGACACCCCAGAGCTGCCTGGAAGCAGAGAAAGGGAAGCAGTAAGCTGTTGGGGAGAACAGGGGAGCAGAGTAAGCAGGCTGGGCCTCGGGCGGGCGGAGAGGGAGCCAGAGTCTGTTATTTTCTGTGCCTGTAGGAAAATCAAGCAGTGGAAGGAATAAAGAATGTTTTCCATTTTAGCCACAAATTACACTGTGTGCCGCCTGGGGCTTTGGGCATGCCTGTGGACGTAGGTGCTAGCCACGTGACTGCGCCGTGCCCCTTTGCCAGAATCCTCTCCCGGCTTGAGTCCCTGTCCCCCAAAGGCTGGGGGGTGGTAAGTGGCAAGTCCACAGAAATGAAGGGCAGGGCCTGGGGGCTCAGTCTGAGAGACTGTGCCCTTGGGCTCCAGGCCCGGGACCATCGCGGGGGCTAAAGTTCTGGTGACAGGAGCTGCGGGGGCTTGTGCTCAGTGAGGAGAGTGGGGTGCATCAAACCCTGGCCTCACTCTTTGGTCAGCCCATGAAGGCTTCCTGGAGGAGGGGCTGTTTCTGGTGAGAGAACTAAAGAGAGAGAAGATGGTGAAGTTGGCGAGAGCTCTCTTCCTGAGCAGAAGGTGTTTGTGCATCTTCCTGATAGAAGCAGTAGAAGCGTGGGGCCTCCCTGGCGGCACAGGGGCTAAGTCTCAGCAGTATGCTGCTATCTGCAGCCACTGCAGCACGAGTTCGATCCCCGGCCAGGAGCTTCCCACAGGGCGCAGCAGACCTCTCCTGTCTCCCCGCTGCTCCCCTCAGCAGTGTACTTCGGTCGATCTGCCTGTTCTGCTCCCCACTCTGTCTCTGGGAATCCTCTCACCCCTGCACCTCTGGCCTATACCTCAGTCCTTGTATGCAGAAATAAGTAAAAACAAATCTTAAAAAAAATAAAGAGCAAAGCCTGGAAAGGGAGATAGAATAACTTCGAGTAGAGAAGTCTGATGCGCACTGTCTCCGCAGGTGATTGGGACTGACAGCAGCATTATCAAAGCCAAGATCGTCTTTGGTATGTGTTATGTGATGACAGTGAGAAAACTGGGCCTCCCTGGTGGTGCAAGGGGTTAAGGCTCAGCCTATGAAGCTATCACCAGTCCCTGCAGCACGAGTTCGATCCCCGGCCAGCGAGCTTCCCACAAGGCGCAGCAGACCTCTCCGGTCTTGCCCGCTGCTCCCCTCAGCAGTGGATTTCAGTGGATCCGCCTGTTCTTCTCCCCTCTCTGTCTCTGGTGAATCTTCTCACCCCCCGCAGCTGGGGCCTGCACCCCAGTCTTGTATGTACAAAAAACTAAATCTTAAAAAAAAAATCAATGAGAAAAACTTCAGACAAACCCATAGGAGGACCACTCTGCAATGGACTTGGCCAGTGCTGCTCGAAAGTGACAAGGTCATCAGCTATCAGGAGAGTCTGGGGAAGGACCCCAGTGCAGATGAGCTAAGGAACAGGAGGGCTGAGTGTGATGTCTTGGTGGGACCTGGGAACAGATCTGGCCCTTAGGCCAAAACTAAGAAAATCCGAATAAAGTATCAACTTTAGTTCATAATCATGGACAATGTTAGCCCATTGGTTGTGAAAAGTTGCTCTCGGTCTACTACCATAGGGACCCCTGGGTTCAGACCGTGCGTGTGTTCTCTCCGCACTGTCCTTGGCGTTCCCTGTGAAGCTATTTTAAAATGAACGAGTAGATGAAGAAATCCTCCCGGTACAGGTGAAAAGGCAAAATTGTCAAGTCAGAGCCTGCCGTGGCTTAGCACATCAGTCATACACTCGCCCTCTGACTCAGCACTTCTGCTGCTTGGTGTTCACGCGAAGAAATGAAATGAAAATCTCTGCTCACACCGCAGTCGCTGCACAGGGCTTCTCACTGCTCTATTCGTAAACCCCCGAACCGGTAACGATTCACGCAGCTCTCGGGTAGTGAGGGGCGAGAGGGCAGAGAGCATGACTGAGGGTGATGGGGCCATTCGAGACCTTGACCACGACCCTGATGACACCCCAATCTCTGTTGACCAGAGCTCAGGGAACTGCACACGCGTAGGGGTGGATTTTGCTATCTGCAAATTACACCTGCATGAACAAATGGAAACCAGAATAACAGCAGCTCAGGGGCCACTGGACCCTTCAGAATTGCTCTCCAAGCAGGCCTCCCTGGTGGTGCAGTGGTTAAGCACTGCACTGTGGACCTGTTGGCAGCTGCAACGCGAATTCGAAGCCTGGCCGGGGAGATTCCCACATGGCGCAGCAGACCTCTCCTGCCTCGCCCGCTGCTCCCCTCAGCAGTGTATTTCTGATCTGCCTGTTCTGCTCCCCGCTCTGTCTCTGGTGAGCCCTCTCGCCACCCCATGCCTCTGGCCTGTACCTCAGCTTGCATGCATAAATAAATAAAAGTCTTTAAAAAAAAAAAAGAATTGCTTTCCAAGGGGTTGCTAAAGCTCTGTTCTCCCCTCTTAGTGCGTTTCCGGCGATTTCATCCCCCACTGCTCTGTTTGCCAAAAGGGCCTGTCTGTGGTTTATGTATCACCATCCTACTGGGTGCTTAGAGACGCGGAGGTGAGAGCCATAGTCTAGTGACAGGCACGAGACAGCAAAGGAACAAGTGCCGACGGAGTGCCCACGTCTGCAGGTGGTGACGTGCGCTAAGGGCCTGCTAGTGACCTGCTTCTGGCACCAGGACACGGGGGGTTGTAGCTCGCTTTTGCATGATGCTGTTTAGACGACAAAGCGCTCTCTCGGGCATTCATGAGAGCTCCACACAGGCCTCTGCTACCTGGGGTGGGGCAGGTGTTGTCACTCCCATTTTAAGTGAGATGATGCTCAGATTTCTCTGTGTAGGTTAGCTGTGTACAACACATGGTAATTGGCGTGATGGACACTACTATTTTACATTTTTATAGATAAGGAATAAACTTTACAGATGAGAAAACAGATTCTGTCAATTCCCAAGGTCACTGAACCAGTAATGAACCAAGAATTGAGCTCATTTACTCATACGAACCAGGAGTTGAACTCCAACGTTGTGGTCCCAAATCTCTCTCTCTATTATCCCATGTCCTGGTTATGTGACTTTTTTTAAAGGTTTATTTATGCTACAAGCTGGGGTGCAGGCCAGAGGTGTGGGGGGTGAGAGGATTCACCAGAGACAGAGTGGGGAGCAGAGCAGGTGGAGCCACTGAAATACACTGCTGAGGGGAGCAGCAGGCAGGTGAGGCAGGAGAGGTCTGCTGCGCCATGTGGGAAGCTCCCTTGCCGGGGATCGAACTCGTGGCTCTGTATAGCTTCTGGATAGTGCTGAGACTTAACCCATTGTGCCACCAGGGGGCCCCTTGTATATGACTGTTATGCAGATTTTATTTAAATGAATGACCTTTTGCCCTGCGTTCTTGCTGCTTTGATGTGTGTGGCGAGTTTGAAATTGTGTCTGTGACCAGTTGCTCTCCGCAAAGGCTCCCTTGCTCTCTGTCTTCTCCACTAGGAACTTGGGGAGCTTGGCAGTCTCCGTGTCCTCTCAGCCCCCTGTGTTTGGATAGTATCTGAATGTATGAGAACCATGTGTATATTGGAAGCTGTGACTTCCAGAAAAAAGGTCTCATCCATGTAAACACGAAAGGGGGTAATTTTTCAACAAACACTAGAACAGCTCTATCAAAATGAGTATTTTACTTTCGAATGGTTGTGTTGACAGGACAGGCAGTTCAGTTGCTTTTCCGTGATGTCTCATTTTTATGCAAAATAGGAAGGTCGCCTTCCTTACCAGGATCCGCTCTGAAATCTTTTTCCTTATTGCTTAGTGGCTTGAGCTCTTCTGGGCAGCTGGGCCTTCTCGTGGGTCCTCAATATGCAACTGGGAACCAGCTCAGGCATTGTTTGCAGAACAGAACCGAACCAGAACTCATTCTCCAGGACAGGCGGGTCGCTGCAGGCTAGATGGTACAGAGACATCTCTCCCCCTTGGTCCCTGGTCTGGTCAGCTGCCTGGCGGGAAAGCTTGGCCCAAACGACACCTGGCCCTTCCCACACATTCACGGCCACTCTTTCATTTTACCCTGGGCCCTATTTGCTCCTTCCCCCGTTTGTTCCAGCACTAACCCCACCCCGAATGCCACCAGCGCAGCTCCCGCTCGCTCACTGGTTTCTCGCCCTGACCCTCATCTCAAAGACCAGCAGAGCTGTTCCTCCTCTCCTTGTCCTGTGCCACCCCCAGACAGCTCGCTGGGAAGGGGCTGGTCACAGGGAACCTGAGCCTGGCGTCTTCTCCTCTCTGCTCGCCCACTGACATTTCAGATCACACCTGGCTGGCTGGGGCTTAAGGAAGAACCTCTTGTCTCCAAGCCCGAGAGGAAAAGAGTCAGAGAATCATTTACACCTTAATTGTGATGAGAAGGGCCTCTGAAAGAGTCCAGCCTTTCGTGCATCCTTTCGGAATCCCTACTGTCTGTCATCCACCGGCTTGCCTCAGTTATTCTCATCAGAATCTGAAAGGAAAATGCCAGGAGTGGGAGTGAATTTCCCCTTCAGACTGAAGGAAAAAGACGCTCCCTCCTCTGGGTGCCTGGCCCGTGTGAAGAATGTGAATGTGTCTTGTTCCAGTCCCAAGGGAAACAGATGTAGAACCCCCCGCCATTCAGAACGGCCCCAGCCTGGCATTGCCTGCTCTCCTTGGGTGATGGACAGTCTGCGGGGCCAGGTGTCCAGAGATAGGGTCTTGTGCCTTGAGTCTCTGGCAGACTGAGCATCACCTGTTTATGTGTCAGTCAAAGTGCTAACTACCAACAACTTCAGCCTCCATACGCCTCTCCCTGGTTGGCTGTTAAATCAGCTCAGCCCTGTGCCCAGACTCAACCTTCCTTTCCTCTGTCCCGGATAATGCTCACTCCCCAAGCGTGTGTGATCTTGAGCCTTTCTGGGGTGTGTGGGTGTCACCTGTCTCCTTAGACCAGGAGGTCCCCCCCAAACCCGGGACCTGATCATGTCCACTTTGTTCTGTCCCCACACCAAGCCTGACACCCAGGGCATCACACACTGTGGTGCACCGACATCTTTTAGAAAGGAGCCTTAGGTTAGGGCCTTTCCTACAGTACAAGCTTTCCGAGGCTAGATGGCACTGTTGCCAGAGCCAAGTCAGGTGTGCACCGAAACTGGGACGAGGAGGCGAGACCTAGTGGAGGAGGCCCAGGAACATTCGCTTACTGATTTGATTCAGACCCTCTGCGGAAGTGCGGAGGGCTCGTGCGCCCTTTCTGTCATAAGACGCTTTGCCATTTCCGCCCATTTCACAGTCACGGCTCCAGGTGGCCTTCTCCACATCGTAGTAGCAGACAGGCCACTGCGTTCTAATTGTATAGAAGTGAAGTGCAGGGAAATCAAGTGCCTGCACTCAAGTGATCCGGAATTCATTGGGAGAGATTTCTTACCCTTCCTACCTTATTTCTCTCACCGTGCTGACCGAGGGTCCTCAGAGGATGCTGCAGGGGATTGTGGTCGGTGCTTGTGTGTCCCAGGAGAGTAGTCTGGGGAAACTGGACTGTCCGAGGAGGAGAATGGGGGTTCTCAGCCAGATCGAGTGAGAGGCATCAGTCAGTGGCACAGAGTGTCTGCTCTGTGGCCAGGGCGAGCACAGGTGTCTTGTGCGAAACCAATGACACCACATAGAGTTCTTTGAAGAACAAAACTTGTGGGTAATTTGTACACGCGTTAGGGGGTGCGGCTGCTGGCAAAGGATGCTGTCCCGGGGGAGTTGTACGTCATCCAACCACACACTGCTTGGGGAGTGAGCATTATCCGGGACAGAGGAGAGGAAGGTTGAGTCTCTCAATGCAAGTCTGGGGCACAGGGCTGAGCTGATTTAATAGCCAGCCCTGCTCCCCAGGGGGAGTCGTACGTCATCCAACCGCGGCTTTGCCAGGTTCACGTGTTTCTCGTGGAAACAGGACAAACGATTCCATCCTGCACGGTGGGCATGGCGGTGCCATGCATGTGGCTGTTTGACAGACGAAAAACTCAAGCATCAGAAATGCCCGGGCCTCATCCAAGGTCACACGGCTGATAAGTGAGAGTGTCTCCCAGCCAGAGGCTGAAATCCAGTCTTGTCCTTTTTCACCATAGTTCTCCCAAGAATGCCAGTTCCTCTAGAAATCCCAAAAGTAGGAGGAGGGGTATTGTTGATAGGGAGGGAGGGGTATTGTTGATAGGAAGGGAAGGTGTCAGAGACTAGACAAATACCTGTGTGTCAGGTGACTCACTAGTATGCAAATTTATGCAAATAGAGAGCAAGCGTCTGTGACTTTGCCTTTTGATTGTCTCTGCTCTCCTCTTTCTCCCCAGGATGACGATGAAGATAAGCTCGGCTGGAAAGATCGATTCCCAGGTTACCTGATGAACTTTGCCTCCATCTTGTTTATGGTAATTTCCTCCTGGGAACACCTGCCTGTGGCTTATGCCTGTTGGGCCTGTTCTGTGAATGTGTGGGCGTGCTGTTCTGTTGTTCTATGTGGAAAATGAGGGGTGAGGAAGGGTGAAGCCACAGTCCTGTAGTGAGGGGTTGGAGCTTACCTGACAGGCCACTACTGATGTCATCCGTCTTGAAAAGGAGAAGGTGATTCCCCTTGGAAAACCGGACCTGGGGGGTGGCCATCACTGGCTGTCGAAGGGACTTCTCTCTCCTAGGTGGAAGAGGGAGCCAGAAAGGGTTCTATCTCCCCAGCCTTGACAGTGCAGCTTTGACATTGGTGGGTGGTATGATGGTGCCTTCCACATTGAGACAGGCCACTGTCTGGGAAGAAGTCATCCAGGTAAGATGGCTGCAGCATTGTGGCAGCCTATTTGGACCATGGACTGGTTTTTTCTCCTGGCTGGTGGAATAAAATATGTGGGAACCACGGGAGGCCGCCATCTTGGGCTCTGTAAGCTGATTCTTTAGTTTTCCTAGTGCTCTGTTTATTTCCCTGGGTTCTCTCTTAAAGTTTCGGAGGGCCTCTTTGAAAGCTCTAGATAGTCTCAACTGTGTCAGAGGGGGCAAGCCCACCGTACCCCCATGGGGGAGAATAGCGGGCACCACGATGCATTTTCTTTTTCTCCTCCCACCCGTGTGTCGAGCTCAAGTTTCTTTCCTTCTTGAACATTTGTTTTTCTCCTATGTGGGAGGGGAGAGTCAGGGGCCCAGTGCTTTCTCTTAAACTCTCTTGAACTCTCTTGTGCTTGAGCTTCCCCCATGCCCAGACAGTCACACACTTGCTTAGTAGGAACTGGACTACAGAACCCCTCCTTCATCACCTGGGACTTTAAAAAATCTAGGGCAGATGGTGGCGGGTTGCTCCTCACAACTCTTTAAGGGCTTCACATGGCATATGGCGTGGAAGCTTCCAGACTGACACTACAGGGCTGACCATCTAGTGTCCTCTCTACCCATCCTGCTCCCCCGTCTCTCCCTCCTGTTTGTTCTGCTCCAGCCTCCCTCTTCCTGAAGCTCTTCCTCTTGTTTCTCCCTTGAGGTCATGCTCACCTAGACCTTTCTCGATAACCTAAATGGCAACATTTTCCTATTCCCTGCATAGTTTTGCTTCTGTATCTATCATCACAGAGAGGCTGCGCAACTTAACTATTTATTCATTTATTGTCCATCCCCTGATCAACTCCCTAGAGCAGAAATTTCTGTGTGTTTTGTTCCCTACTGTGTCCTTGACACTTAGACCTGGGAGTGGCACATAGTAGGTGCTCAGGACATAGTTTGTGAATAACGGCGTGAGAACAAACGTGAGTTAAGCGGATGTCAGAGACGCTTTTATTATGTGAATGATAAAATCGTTACTGGATGTATGTTTAAGACTGAGCCACTCTGCGAGGCCTGGCTGAGACAGCACATTTGCCATTGGCTCAGCAGAGGTTGCTCTGCCTTGTGCGTTTCTAGCTTTTCCAGCTCACCAGCCCTCCGGCCTCTCCCAGAATTGTGAAACTGCCCTGAGGCTGCGGCCACAGAGGTTTCCCTAGGTCGTCGCCTCTGCACTCTGCTCAGAGCTTACCAGAAGCTCGTGAGCTGAAGCTGTGACTCTGTCCAGCTGCTGCTGGGCTCGGCCTTGATGTCCGAGTGCCTGGGCTTTGTCAGCTCAGTGTCAGGATGCAGCTCCTGGGGGCATGGGGCAGACCGGCTCTGTCTCATTGTGTCAAATAGGACTCTGGACACTCTGGCCTGGCTAATACTGAAGTTTGCTTTCAAAGGCAAACTGTGGGTTCAAAGCACCCAAACAACAGGGATTACGATGTGGTGACCGTGTGCCAGGGATCGGGGTTATCTAGAGCGGAGATCAGCAAGTCTTGGCCAGAAAGTTCCACAGGTGAGGATCCTACATGAAATGGCCCGCGGCATGGAATGCAGTGTGAGACCAAGTCCCTCTTGTGGCCTAGTTGGGGGCACCCCACCACGAAATAGAACAGTGGTTTGCACAATAAGTGGTCAGAAAATATTTGTTGAATTGCGTCGAATCAATAATGCAGCCAAAGTGGTGAGAAAGTTCTGGACTTGGTGCCAGGTGAACAGAATTCTGATGTCAGCATGGGATGGCACACTTCGGAGCCATAAAGTGGGGTCCAGGTCCTGGATCGTCCAGTGGCATCCGCCCAAAGCGCCTTGTGTGGGTGTTATAAGGGCTGGTGCCTGTAGACATAGGCGTTGATTCACAACCTGGCACCTGTGCCCGGCTGTCAGGGTGATGCCACCCCACATGGCCCTCTCCAAACACCCTCCACAAATCTTCCAGATGGTGGACTAATCATGTGGCTACTTCCTGGGCCTCAGTTTCCCAACATGTCAGATCAGAGACTGAACATAGATGATTCGTAAATGCTAAAATTCATCATTCAGGACACTAGGGTTATAGTCCATGCCTATGACCTTGAACCTGAAACTTCATTTTCCACATCTGTGTCCTCCTCTGCAATGTCTCCTCGGGACTGCACTGTTTTTGAAACTTCAGCTTGGAAGCTGTGAGTCTTACGGTGCTTATCGGAAACTCAGGAGGCGAGCGTCCATGATCGCCATCCTGGGTGGGGAGTGAAGAGCAGTGACGTTAAGAGCATAAAGAACAGCATTAGGGTCTTCCTGGGGGCGCAGGGGTTATGTCTCAGCACTATGAAGCTGTCAGCAGTCGCTGCAGCGGAGTTCGATCCCCGGCCAGGGAGCTTCACATATGGTGCAGTAGATCTCTCTTGTCTCCCCGCTGCTCCCCTCAGCAGTGGATTTCAGTGGATCCACCTGTTCTTCTCCCCACTCTCTGGTGAATCCTCTACCATCCCCCATACTTCTGGCCTGCACCCCCGCTCTTGTATGCATAAATAAATAAATCTTAAAAAAAAAAAAGAATAGCCTTAGAGGGCTGGGGAGGGTATGGCAGAGACAGGCCCTGTGGAATGGAGGGTAGGAAGAGAACTTTCCTAAGTGGGTAGAGCAGTGCTTCCGGACCTTGAACTTGAATGAGAATCTTGTTGAAAGGCAGAGACAAGTCAGTGTGTCTCAAGTTGTGCTGGGGGTCCTGCGCCCTTAGCAGGCTCCCTGCTGATGCAGCAGGTCCACGGGTCAGACACTGACTAGCAGGTGTCCGTCCCCCCCAGTTTAGTAGCTGGCCACGTAGAGGAGAATAGACAGTCACCTCCCCATGTTCTCCCAAGCCCCACCTCAAGACCCTCCAGCAAAGTATCTCTTTGCCATTATTGTTTTCTCCCCAATCCCAACTCCAAAACACATACATGTGCATGCATGCACGTGTGTGCGTGTGCACACACACACACATACTCTCTTAGGTGCCCTGGCCTCCCCCGCCTCATCAATACTCGCATCACTGACCTTCGCTGCAAAAGTGATTTTGGCGGAAAAGAATCTCACACCACATTTCCAGGCCCTGAGCGTCTGGCGGTGACAATCCCAGAGGCACAGGAAGTGAACATGTCTGCACTGCTGGCGAGGGCTGATGTCCTGGCCAGGTTTCCCCACGTCCAAGTTCGTCCTTCTTCCCAGCGCGGGAGGCTGGCGTGTCTGCTGCCCCTCCCCCACCCTGCGTCAGCGGAGGGGCCTCCCGCGAGCGCTTTTTCCGTCTAACCTCTTCTCCACCCTCACACACACTCACACGCACGCACGCTCACTCTGCCCAGAGAATTCTGCCTCCCTGCCTTTGTAGCCAGGGGCTTCTTTTTCACACCATGGCCCACAGGACAAACACTAATATTTGTAAAGCACATGGGGATAAGCAGCTGAGGCTGCCCCCAGCACCCCAAGCTGCAGCACGCCCAGGCACCCCCGCCAGAGGTCTGAAGACACACCTGCAACCCATTCCCCATTCACAGCCGCCGGAGTGTCATTCACACAGCTTGCAAAGCGCTGCCCAAGCAGGCCCCTCCCCCCCCACCTCTCCAGGGAGGGTCTGTGCAGTCCAGGACTTCTGCAAATGCCTTTCCAGAGGAATCCTTTCTACCTGTCCCTTTATCTCCCTGCGTTTTCCTTCCACCTTCTACAGTCAGCACCCTCATCCCCTGCCCCCCAGGAAATAGGGCCTGAACAGCCTGCTCTGCAGAATGAACCTCAGAAAGATGTCACTTGACTGAGACAAATGAGAATTTTTCTCATTTTCCACCTGGCAGCAGCTCGCTCTCTGCCCCCAGCCCCTCCGAGAGGCTCTGTCGCTCCTGGCTTGGTGGTGTCTTCTTCCCCTGGCTCTGCGTGCTTCACGCCAGTGGCCTTTCCGTGGCTGTGCAGGGGAGGAGCGGGGGGCAGAGGAAAAGGGAGGGGCTGTCCGGCCGATTTGGGAGCGAGCCTCGTTATGCTTAGGTTTTAGAGAGAGGAAATGGGGGGCCCTTGGAAGGTCAAGTGGCTGGTAAGCTTTCCTTTTAAATGAGGCAGCCAGAGGTTTCCGTACCCAAGGAGAAATCTGAGTCCTCATTCAAACTGCCTGGTGGAGAAATTTTAGAGTGATGTTGTGTTCACCTAACACTGAGTCTACAAACCTTCCTCCTGCTTCCCTCCTTTTTCGATCCTTTGAGCAGCCTTCCTGCGCCCACATTGTTCAGCTCCCACTCACCCCCTCTCACCCCAGACATCTTCAGTGGCTCCCTGCTTCCTTGTGTTGGAAGGCCCAGCTTCAGTCCCACTTGCTCTGCAGGCTGTGTCCTGACCGCATGCATCTGCTTGCGCCTCTGAACCCTCAATGGCTTTAGCACCCCTCTCTTCCTTTAGCCCTCGTGAGTGTCTTCTCAGTGTTACAAGGGTTTGAGAGGAGTTCATCTCAGCTCCCCAGGAGGCTGAAGGCCCTCAAATGAAATCACAACATGTGTGTTGTATGCTGCAGGTGACTTTACCTTGTGTGTGTGTGTGTGTGTGTGTGTGTGTGTGAGTGTGTGTGCTGTAGGCCATTTGGAATCTGATAAAAGTGGAAGGCATGGGGCCTCCCTGGTGGCGCGGTGAGTTAGCGCAGCGCTGTGGGGCAGTTGGCGCCTGCGGCACGAGTTCGATCCCCAGCCGGGGAGATTCCCACATGCACAGCAGACCTCTCCTGCCTCACCCGCTGCTCCCCTCAGCAGTGTATTTCGGTCGATCTGCCTGTTCTGCTCCCCACTCTGTCCCTGGTGAACCCTCTCTCCGCCTCACACCTCTGGCCTGCACCCCAGCTTATACATAAATAAATAAATAAATAAATAAATAAATAAATAAATAAATAAAAATCTTTAAAAAAAAAGAAAAGTGAAGCATTGCCCCCTGGAGAATGCATCTGCATTCAGAATTTGCAGAGCTGTTCAGAGGGTTTGCAGTTCCTTTTTTGCCCACCCGTGGATTCCCGATCAGTAACCCCGACATAGCAAATAGCACCGTTGGCCAAGCAAAGCAAAGGTGCCCCACGGTTGCCTGCTGACGCGTGGCTGTGTTTTACCCAAACAGATCGCCCTGACCTTCTCCATCGTCTTTGGGGTCATCGTGTACCGAATCACCACGAAGGCCGCGCTGTCTCTCAACAAGGCCACCCGCTCCAACGTCCGGGTGACAGTTACCGCGACAGCTGTCATCATCAACCTCGTGGTCATCCTCATCCTGGACGAGATCTATGGTGCCGTGGCCAAGTGGCTCACCAAAATCGGTACTGTCTTGCCAGACCCCATGTTTGCCTTCGACCCCCTCAAACTTGGTCAACTCAGTGTGTGCGTGGTTTCGGGGTGGGGCTATGACCCAAAGGGAACAAGAGGGGTGGAACGGTGCATCTAATGACTGGACAAGTGAGGAAGTGCAGTGGTTCTGTGCTTGGAGGGCCTGCCTGGGGCGCCCCCTGCAGGCAGAGCTCCTTCCTGCACCCCATCAGCGACACTCTTCAGTCTCAATGGATTGCTCTGCTGTCCCCTAACCATCAGCCAGGGGGCTGCTGGTTCGCCCCCGAACAGGACAGACTCGCACTTCCTGTTCCATTGTGCAGAACCGCAGCTCTCCTCATTTTCCCAGCACCATTCATAAAGTTGAGAAAGGCTCTTGATACTTGAGCCCAAGAGGGTCTTATCTAGCCCCGTATTGTCAGAGGCCCCAGAAATCCACACATTCCCCGCACACTGAGCAGACTTCAAAGAGGCATATCAGACTTCCCAAGCTCTAAGCCGCTGAGGAAAATGCAGTGTCCTCAGCGTTCAGACATGTCATTTGAGCTGGGGCCTGCTGTTGCCCAAGCGCCCCTTTTTGGCACTTGTGCCGATTAGATGGGGGGGCGGGGAAGCAGAAAGTCAGACCCTTTCCTCGTCGGATTTACTCTGGGTGGCCTCTGTGCACCCCTCTCCCTCCACGACTCCCGGGCTCGGCTCTCAGACTCTCAGGGACCTTGGGGACATTGAATGAAAGATATGAGCCCTTCAATTCCCTGGCCAGGTAGAAGTCAGACTCCCTCCCCAGGAGATTCTTCCCGTGGGTGAGAGAACTCAGGAAAGGCTCCACTAACCCAGGGACTCTCCTAGCAGCTCCCCACATGGCCTCGCTCTGTGCTGACCCACAAACTTGGCCATTCAGACAGGCGGTTTTCTCTCCTTACGTGCTTGTTGAGTGTCGTCTGTGTTCACAAACCTTGTGAGAAAAGCAAGCAGCGAATCCTAGTTCAGTGAATTCAGTGGTAGACAGTGGAAGTCTATGGAAGTGAAAGGAGGCACTTCCAGAATTTGGGGGGCATCCCTTGGAGAGCTCAGAGCTGGGTGGTCATCAGACCGGCTGGGGTGCAGGGTTGTGGGAACTACAGGGGAGCCGGGAGGCGTTCTCCCTCCCTCCTCCCGAGTCGGGTCTGTGTCTGCTGTTCTCCCAGCAATGGCCCTCCCCGGTCTGTAGCCTCTCTGTGGGCTTGGAAGTTATCTTGGAACCCCCTGCCCAGTCGGCCTCTCTGACAGTGGGCTTGGGGACGCCGTTTGCCGTCAGCCCCCACAGATCTGCTTTCGCAGATCAGGTATAAATAGCACTCGAGGCTCTCAACCACCTTCTCCCCACTGCCCTCCTCCACCCCACCCCACCCGCTTAACTCGCAGTCCCCCCAGAATCACCGTGTGTTGTCCCCGCCCCTCGTCTGCTCAGCTGCTGTAACTGCTCGGGCACCCCCGGCCACCCCCCTTCAGAGAGGGCCTCGCCAGGCCTGCATCCTCTCTGAGTGCTGTTCTGGACTCTCAGCCCTCAGGGAGTGCCCCCCACTTGTTTCTGAGTGTCTCAGCAGGGAGTTCACTCTTGTTCACCCCTCAGAGTTTGAGTGAGTCCCTGCTTGTGCCCAGCACGGAGCCTGGGGAAGCTGGGCACAGGGAAGACAGGCCCCCGCCCTCGCCATTGGCACCAGAGGAAGGGAGAGAGGGGCAGGGACCCCCATTACACAGGGCCAGAAAGCAAAACAGGGTGACGGGGTCGTGGTTTGGGGTCAGGCACTGTGGACCGGGTGGTTGGGAAGCACCTGTGAGGGGTGACCTTAGAGCCGAGCCCTAAGCACACAGAGGTCTGGAGGGGCTCTCGGACGAGTGGCAGCGAAGGGGGCGCTGCACGCAGGGCAGTGTGGAGGAAGTGCCCCACTCGCCGCACGTCCGGCACGCGCCGTCTCCTAAGCTGGCATCTGTGCGAGTCTCCGGGCTTCGCAACGGAGGGTGCAGATCTTAGGATCCCGCTTGTGGGGCACGGGGCCATGTGTTTGCTCTGGCCACTCTGCGTGTCCAGTGTGACAGGCCAGGCCTGTGCCTCGCACCCCTGCCCCGGGCCCAGGCCGATGGAGTACACGTGGGCTCCTGTCTGGGGCGGGCTGGAGCCAGCCCCGGGGGCCCCGAAGTGGCTCAGTCTGGAGGTGCAGCCGTCACCTCTGCTCACGCACACAGGCGAGAACAGCCTCGTGGGGCAGAGCTTGGGGAGCGTGCGAGGGCCTGGACGTCGTGTGAGCAGGGCCAGTGTCTGCCGCTTGCTGTGGCGGCCTCCAAAGTCCTGAGAACAGCTCCTTTGTCCCACTGCCCCTTCACCTGCGGCTCGCCTGCCTCTGTAGGCCTCGGCGCGCCTGGTTGGTGAGCTCTTGGAGAAATACATCTCTCTCTGCTCACATGGGCCACCAATGCCTTTCGAGAAAGGCCCATAGGTGAGGGATCGTTCGGCCAAGGTTGTGGTGAGAATTTATGTTCTTCAGCACTTCAACACTGACGCTTGTGAGAGGGTTTGCGGGCAAACAGGGCGCTGATGCGGGTCAGCGGCTGGAAGGTGCCACAGATGAGAGTGGAACTGTCGCTGGTGACACAAGGGGCGTGGGCGAGGACGGCAGACTTGCAGGCAAACGGGGACTTCGGAGTCCCCAGGGCCTCCGGGGGGACCGCGAGCAGGGGTCGTGCCCCCTCATGGAACGAGGACCCCGTGAGCGAGGGGACTGCCCTCGCCATTCTCACGCTGCCTCTAATACCCGCCTGGCGTTCTGCCCCGGACCCCCTGATTGATGAGGAGGCTGAGAGAGTGTGCTTGGCTCACCAGGTGCAAACAGCTGGTGTAAACAACCCCAAGAAGTTCGCAAGTGTTTCCCATCAAGTGGGGTGATGGAAGGATGACAACTCCTAGGAGCGTCTCTCCACTGCGCGGGCATCCGGTCTGCTTGAGGTCCATTCTCCACAGATACTTAGGACAAAGACAAATTCGTTGATTGCCTCGAGGGTGGGGGACTCAGCGGTGGTAGATGAAGACGTCTGATAGTCCTGACAGTCTGGATGGGGGCTGAAGATGTGCTGTTCTCGGGGGGCACCGCGTGCTGCTGAGGCAAGGACTGAACAAATTTGGGGGCGGTTGCTAGAGAAATGGATGAGGCGCTCTAGCCTGGCGGGCCCACGTGCTGTGCAAAGTGTGTAGCTTGGATCAGGTCAGAGGCATCAGTAACTGAAGCTCGTGAGGATCCCGGATGGGTGGGGCTGTCTGCATCCCAGTCGTCTGTTTACTCCTGAAGGAGTCGCAGGGGTAGTTATAGGGGAAGGACCCAGGTGCTGAGATAGGACCCCAAGCACCCAGACCGACGGGCGAGGTCTCAGCGCCATGCAGCCAGCCCAAGGGGTGCCTGGATCTGGTCTGTTCCACTGGCAAATGACCGTAGGCCGGGCTTGTCAACAGCGGCACTTCATTGCTTCCCGCTCTGGAGGCTGGACGGCCCGATCGGGGTGCAGAGGGCTGGGGGAGGACCTCTTCGAGGCCAGGACTTCCTGCTGTAGCCTCATGTGGTAGAGGGGGCCAGACACGGAGGGTCTCCCTGGAGCTCCTTTTCAGGGACACTGGTTCCATTCATGGGGCGCTACCTGTGACCTTAGCATCTCCCAAGGCCCCGCCTCCTCGTACCATCGCATCTGGCATTAGGCTTTTGGCGCCCATTGGCCGGTGAGCTCCTGGTGAGCTACATCTCTCTTCATTCACATGTTCAATAAATTTGTGAGGACGCGGGCGGGGGGGTCTCTGGGGACCAGCAGGGGTACTCAGTGGGCCGGAGGCTCCTGGAGCACCACCTCCGCCTCCTAGGCAAGTGTGCACGAGGAACCCCCTTGGGTTCACAGACTTGGGAGGCTCATATGCCTTATTGAACTGAAAAAAAAAAAGACAAATTTTTAAAGAAGATGGAAATGCCCCCAGGAATCTCATACACACACACACACACACACACACACACACACACACACACACACTTCTATCTTTTACATCATTGTGTAGTCCCCATAAAATTCCTACCACCAGTCCCCCCGGGGCACCATCACCCTAGTCCCCTGTGCTCTTCTCTCCCCTGTTTTGAGCCCTTTTCCTCCCCCTCCCTCGGAAAATGTCTCTGATTTATGGTCGCCTGCTGGTTTTGTTGTTGTTATTATTATTAGTGATGTTGTTTTAGAGTCGATGGAGAGCGGAGCGGGGTCCTTGGGCTCACTCTGGGAAAGATTTCCCCAGAGCTCCCTTCGGCGCACGCGGCGAGTTTCTCCACGACACAGACTCAGTTATACTTAAAGAACAGGGTTATTAGGGTTATTAGGGCAGGGAAGTAAAGGGCACTTGTGCAGGCACAAGCGGGCAGGAACAGCTGCCCCACTGAGGGGCAGGTTTGCTGAGAGAGGCCTGCAAGGTGCAGGTCACAGGCAGGCAGGCAGCTGCCCTGCAGAGGGACAGAGCTGGTAGAGGAAAGCACCTGCATGGGCACAGGTGGGCAGAGAAATGGCTGCCCCGAGTTCTTGCCCGGATGGCACTGATACAGCCTTCTTTCAGTCGGGAGGGGCTCATCTTCGAGGATGGCTGTGTGTTTGCTGGCTAGCTAGAGTTAGAAAAGAGACGGGAGATTCTACAATGGGCTCAATCTCCATATCTGTGCCCCTAGACTGACTGCAGTCTGGCTCCTACCTGTGCTTTGTAACTTAGGAGCTGCACCTAGGGGTTGTGCTCGTGGTTATGCTGATTTCTTCTACCCCCACTTTCTTGTGTAGGTCTAGTTCTAACCTTATTTGCATTATATCTCCTCCATCATTATCATTTGGATCTTGAGTTTAAAATTCTGCACCAGTTCTCTCCATCCTTGGCACAGGGCAATGCGTTGCTACCAGAGTGGGGGGAAAGGGAAGAAAGGGAAAAAGAGGGGCATCTTGCTACCCAGGGCTGCTGGGACATCAAAAATTCTTTAGAGAACATTTTGGGTAGATGTGGATGGATTCAGTTTTCCACCAAATGTGGCCGGCGTGTGTTTGGCGAGCCCAGGGCCAAGAGCTGGCTTTCTTACTGGCTGGGGGTCCCGGCATGAGGACAGGGGCTTCGCTGCATCCTAAGCCTGTCCAGAAACACATGTCCGGAGGAGGCTGCGTGTGGGCAGTGCAGGGCCGTGTGTGGGTGCGTGTGGGCGCGTAGATCTGTGTGCACACTGGCGCACGTGTGTGGATGCACTGGCAGGCTCTGGGCTAGGCTTGGGCCTGTGTCTTTCTGGGGGAGAAGAACATAACGCTGGTGATCGGGGATCTGGGCTGACAGGAGATCTGCTGGGCTGTGTTCTCTGTTCCTTCTCTGACTCCGTGGGTGGCCTTGGGCAGTTGGGGGGAAGAGCCCCCTGCCTGTCCCATCTGCGGGGCTGGGGGGCCGGGTGTGGCTGGGGCGGCTTCCGCCATTGTCTGAGGACCCCCTCGGTGTTGTTGACTGAAAGTCCTCTAAAGGTCTGGGAAGGGGAGAGGATGATGGGAGGCTACTAGGAATAATAGAAAAGACATGATCATGGTTAGAAGTAAGTGCTGGAACAATGCATCCCAGCTATTCCAGCTATTATTAGTGCTGCTACTTAGAATAGGTTAAGGAAAAATTCTTGCCCAAACTCGAGCTAGAGCCCCCAACATGTCTCCTTCATTTTCTGCAGTTACTCACAGAATGTCATCTCTCCTGTTAGTGGGAGTCCAACATCGTCCTCTCTCTTTGAATTTTCCAAGACCCCAGAAACTCAAACCACCCAAAGGCTAAGGGGAAGAGGTTGTCCTGGCCCTTCTCTGCTGGCACCTCCTCTCTCCAGACCCCGTGACCCCTCCCCTCCCCTGTGTGGCCCCGGAGGCCAGTGTGCGTGTCTCTGGACCCCCTGCTCTGACTGCCGACGGGTCGGGGACTAGGAAGCAGTGGGGCAGGAGAGGGCTGGGGCTCTCACCTCCCTGCTGCTCCCGAGAATCTGGCAAAACTGCAGCCTTTTCTCGTTGCGGCTTCTGCAGAACAGGTCCCCTCACCGCCCTTCTTGGGCCCAGGGGCGCCTGCTCTCCCCTTGTCCCGTCTCTGTTGTAAGTCCTGCCTTTGTCACAGTTGCCTCTTGCGACCCACCTCAGGCAAATTCTCAGACTTTCTGGGGGAGCCTCACCAGAGCGGGGCTGGCACCCACACTTAAACAGGGCGCCCCTGAGTGTGACCGGCCCTCGCTCCTCGGTCTCATTGCCCCCAGCATTGCTGCGGCTCTGGCCCTTCCTGCCTGGCAGAGGGGCTGGACCCAGCCGAGAGGGTCTGTCCACACCACAGGCACGGCCCGGGCTCCGCGGGGGTGGTCCTCTCCCTCCAGGCAAGTTCAGTCGAGGGGGCTGCCGTTTCACGTTCGCACGAGTCCTTCCAGGAGATGTGCCCCCCTCCTCTCTCCCCCAGGGTGCTGCCCACACACAGATCCAGAGCCACGGGCTCCCGTCTGCCCCCACAAAACCACCCCGAGAGCAGACCGCTGGTCATCTGACATTTTCAGAACACTGTTGCTCTGAGGAAACCCGATTGCACCCTGCTCTGGGGGAGCCACTGTTCGTCACCCCAGGGATGCCAGGCCCCCACCCTTGACCCTCTCAGAGGTCAATGTCAGTGACTTTTAGGTCATTGCCGGCATACACTCACTAAGAAGAGGAAGCCAGTGTACAAATTAAAATGTCTATAGGGTGCCTGCTTACACCCCATAATGACTGCAGGTGTGGGAGACCTCACACTGAGCTTGGTGTTCTCCAGACTGACACCCTGTGGTCTTCATAAGAAATGCCTGAGAGGGGCCATTTTGGGGAAGGTGAGTCACTTGTCTGCATAGAAAGGTCTTCTGACTTCAGCCTCAGGTCTCCCTCAGCCTCAGGTCTTCCCAGCCTCACGTCTTCCCAGCCTCAGGTCTTCCTCAGCCTCAGGTCTCCCTCAGCCTCAGGTCTCCCTCAGCCTCAGGTCTCCCTCAGCCTCAGGTCTCCCTCAGCCTCACGTCTCCCTCTGCCTCACGTCTTCCCAGCCTCAGGTCTTCCCAGCCTCAGGTCTCCCTCAGCCTCAGGTCTTCCCAGCCTCAGGTCTCCCTCTGCCTCACGTCTTCCCAGCCTCAGGTCTCCCTCAGCCTCAGGTCTCCCTCAGCCTCAGGTCTTCCCAGCCTCAGGTCTTCCCAGCCTCACGTCTTCCCAGCCTCACGTCTTCCTCTGCTGTCTGGCATTGCCTTGTGAATTGTCCCTGAGCACAGAGCCCAGAAGCCTGAGGGCTTGGGAATCACCCAGCCCAGCCTGAGGCCGTGGCTGTGTAGGCTGGGGTCCTCAAAGCTGGCCATATATACATCTGAAAGATGGTTCCCCACCCTCCCCGGCGGCCCAGGGTGACCAGACCACAGAGGTCTGAAGGCTCCATGGTGCCATCTTTGACTTCTGAAGTTTTTCCTCCAAACCAGTTCCTGTTCTGCTCCTACCATTTTAGGAAATGGCGAGACCAGCCCCGCACATGCGCCCACCAAAACCTGAGCATCGTCCTGGCCTCTCCCTTTTCCATCCCTAGCTTCCCAGCTGTTAGTTATTGTCCACGCCACCTTCAAACACAGCCAGATCTGGCCGCGCGTCACAAGTTCCATCCTCATATTGATTATCTCTTGCCTGCACAGCTGCGTGCTCTGCATTTGTCTCTGCTTCTGCTTCTGTCCCGTTCTCCTCCCACCCCCTGAACAGTTCATTGCCCATGATCCTTTCACCTTCCAGTATCACAATAGGCTTCCTCCTCAGAGCCCTACGGGGACTTCCCATTGGGTTTTCAGGGACATCTATAGTTCTTCCTGTGGCCACAGACCCTATTAAGCAGCCCTGCCACCCTTTCCAATTCACTGCCTGATATTTTCTCCTGGCTCAGAATTCTCTGTCTGTCTGCCTCTCTGTGTGTCTATCCATCATCCACCCACCCATCCATCCATCCATCCATCCATCCATCCATCCATCCATCTCCCCTCTCTCTCTCTCTCTCTCTCTCTCTCTCTCTCTCTCCCTCTCTCCCTCCCCCCCCCCATCTATCCATCTGTC
The DNA here is from genome assembly GCA_004024925.1 of Scalopus aquaticus. Classification (NCBI taxonomy): domain Eukaryota; kingdom Metazoa; phylum Chordata; class Mammalia; order Eulipotyphla; family Talpidae; genus Scalopus; species Scalopus aquaticus. Next base: position 37,350 of record PVIJ01007259.1, on the reverse strand, counting down.
TCCTATCTGTCTGTCTGTCTATCTTGGCCCCAACTCTATTCTCAGTGCCCGGTGCCTGGCCCTTCAGGGGCACTTGGTAGAGGTTTGTTAAATAAAAAGCATAATCATTGGACAGGCCAGCAGTCCCCTTGAGCTGCCTTACTGGGAGACAGCGGTGGGCTGCGTCCTGCCCAGGGCTTGGTCTCTGATGCTCTCGTCCTGTCCTCTCCCTTTTCCTTTTAATGAGATGCGCTGGGGCTTTGTTCAACACCTTCAACTAGGCTGTTGGCCACACAGGAGGTTTCCGGCAGCCTTTGGCAGCAAGTCCTCATCTTGACTCTACGGGAAGGGTCCCTTGTGATAAGAAGCTCTAGGGCTACAGGGGGACCCCAGGAACACCCGTCCTTATCTCAGGTTCTGGGGTCTCAGCTCTCTTGGACAGTACACTGGTTACCTTATTACCCAGCTGGCTGGTCTCTCCTGGGGTGATTCTGTCCCTCCCAGTGGCACAAACAAGGCAACTGAATCACTGAATCAGGAGACCGAGACAGCCTCCTCCCCACCCCAGTACACACAAGTTGGGGGAGGACCAGGTGGCTGTTGGCAAAGGTTTCATCTGCCCTGGGGGAGAGGTAGGCAGAGACTGGGCACCTGTGCGCTCCACTCGGCTGCAGGTGCACGCCCCTTCCTGCTGCCAGGGCAATACCAGGCTGCTGTGGCTTGCACCGCCTGCCTGGACAGCCCCCTGTCTCGTGGCCGCCGTTCTCTCTCTGCTGGCTGCGTGGTTTGAGACGGGCTCGGAGGGGCTGCTCTGCTCAGATTCCGACCCTGCAGCTGGCACCCCCCGCCGGCCACACCGTCTCCGTGTGATTGGGATGGAGTTCTGGGGACTCCGCGTTCTGAGCCGGCCCCTGGGACTCACGGGGCTTTCAGACTAATTATTTTCCAAGGCAGTTTACAGCTGGGTCATTTATACTCATAATTTTTCATGACACAATGCAGCAGAGATTTAACCCTTGAGAGAAAGGGAGGCAGGTGATCCTCTGCACGGGAATTCGAGCTCACTGTCCTCCCTGGGCCGCGCGGGAGTCTGCTCTCTGGAGGTCTGCCCCAGCAGGTCGGGGGCAGGTGACCTTCTCAGATGACCTCTACTCAGCCTGGGGGAAGTGGGACTTGAGGAGCAGAGGAGAGATGGGGGGGTGCCCTCTAGTCACGGGCACGCCACGCTGCCTCTCCCCCTTTAAATCCCGGCACCTTTGGTAGCTAAAGGCATTTGGTTTGGAGTTTTAGGAAGGGCAAGGCTAGACCATTTTCTCATGGGGCTCAGGGTCAGACCCCCGTGCCTTTTGAGAGGACCCTGCCTGGTGGCCTGCGGTGCAGATGGCCCTCCCTGCCGTGCAGACACCCCCCCACCGAGTGGACAAGAGGACCCTGGACACCTTGTTCCATTTCTTCTTTGTCCCACAATCTGCCCCAGGCAGGCAAAGCTCCTTGTGTTGGCTGTTGAAAGAGATCCAGAAGGGGCCTCTCTCGTGGCTCAACGGGTTAAGTCTCAGCCTATGAAGCTGTTGGCAGCTACTGCAGCATGAGTTCGATCCCCGGCCAGTGAGCTTCCCACAGGGCTCAGCAGACCCCTCGTCTCACCTGCTGTCCCCCTCAGCAGTGTACTTCAGTAGATCTGCCTGTTCTGCTCCCCACTCTGTCTCTGGTGTGTCCTCACCACCACACCTCTGGCTTATACCCCAGTTCTTGTGTGCCTAAATAAAAATAAATCTTAAAAAAAAAAAGAAAGACATCCAGGAACTCCAGGGCTGAGGGGTTCCCCAAGGCCCTCCTCATCCAGAGTCTCAGCAGAGCTTACACCCTGGTCGAAGCACTTCTCTGAGGGGGGGCACTCAGCTGATTTAGTAGCCTTTCAAGTGGATTTGGATTGTTTATTGGAAATGCTCATTATTTATGGTGGCTCGTGGCCCTAAAAGCATAGGCCCAGGCTGTTTTTAGGGAAAAAAAAAAAAACAAACCCCAATAAATAACAAGCAGGCCTGTAATTTATCAGCTGGAGGGAGGGGGCCGCTCACGTCCAGCGGGAGCAGAGAGCTCTAAAAAGACCATATCCTCCTTCCAGAGAACTTGGAGGAAATTCCTGTCAGGATTGTGGGATCTGAGTACAAAGGGTTCAAAGGAGATTATAAAAGAAAATCAAAGACAGGTGCCCTTCCATGCTTCATCCCAGCCACCCCCCCCCCCCACACACGCTTCTGGCTCTCTCTACAAGGGACATATTCCAAATTGTCAGCTCCTCAGACCCGATTACTTAATTTTAAGGAGACATCAGTTTTAATTTTCTTATCTCCCTGAAATTTAAGTGAGAGACAAAATGTAGTTAAGTCACTGTTGAGTTGGCTGCCTGGGACATAATTGGTCTTCGGTTCAAGTTTCCTTTAAGAAACTTTCCCTCCCTCCCTTCTTCCTTCTCTACTTTCTCTCATTCCAAACTTCCTCTTCTCCTTTCTTCCTCTCTCTCTCCCTCCCTGCCTTCCTTTCTTCCTTCCTTCCTCCTCCTCCCCCTCCTCCTCCTCCTCTTCTTTCTCCTCCTTCCTCTCTGTCTCTGTCTCTCCCCGGTGTCTCTGCTTTGTAAACGGGATATAGCAAGGCGCCTCAGGCAGTCTGTCCTGCTTCTGTGCCCACCTTGAAGAAGGACTCAGCCCTTCAGCATGTCCCTCCCCCAAGAGCAAATGCAGATGGTCCCAGCACTGGCAAGGAGAGCAGATTCTAATGAAGCCTCTGTGGGGGGCCAAATGAGGGTCATGCTACCAGTTACACAGCAGAAGCAAATGAAATTTCCCTGGGCGTCTGTGCACATGTGCGCACACATGCACGCGCACGCACACATGCACGCGCGCGCACACACACACACAACTTCTTTGGTGGCAGTGGCCTGTGTCCCTCTCCGTCCTCCTCCTGTCATGCTAACTACTGACTGTAGCCCTTCCCGGGCCCTGCAGTAACCCTGCTGCTCCCAGTTCTCCTCTTCTGTAGGGCAATGCTGCTCCCCTTGTATCTTCGTACCCCTATATCCTGCTCAGCAAACAGGCCCCGCCTTAGAATTTTCCCTCCTTAGTAAATGGCAAATGTTCTTTCACTCTTTCACTTACTGGCTGTGTGATCTTGGCTTTTGAAACCTCTCTGGCCTCGGAACCCTTCACCTGTAGAGGTGAGATGTGCTCCTCCCTCACACAGACAGACCGTGCCCCTGTGTGGGTTCCCCATGGAGAAGGGGGCAGGGGGCGCAGTGTGGCAGCCCCTCCCCCCGCCCCTGCAGCCCCACCCCCATCCCGAGCTCTCCGCTGTGCTCCTTTCATGGTTTTCTCCGCTGGTGGGAGTGTGCCAGGCACAGACCAGCTGGCAGTGCCAGGGAGCCGAGGCCGGATGACCTTCAGCCAGTGAGAGAGCCCGCTCGCTCCCCCAGTGCAGGGTCTGAGGTGTGCCTCGGTCTCTGAGAAGGCCCCTCGTGGAAGTGAGCCCCGTCGCCTGCTCCGTCAGCCTGTTCACGGACACGCTTCCCTGTGTCTCACCGCCCCTCCCCTGCCAGCCTCCCAGGCAGACTGCTAACTCCCAAATCCTTCACTCAGAAGGGAACTCCAGTGGCACAGACAATCCATCGAAACTGCAATTACTGTGATTTCCAGCGGGCATGGATGCAGGTAATTGATACAGAGAAATGGAAAATAATGTAGAAGAAAACAGCAGATGGCTACAGCTGCAGGCATCTGGGAAGGCTTCGGGAAGTCACGGGCGGCGTGGTCTGGGACACCCAGGATGGGTGCGTGAGCAGAGGGCACAGGGATCGTGGGGAAGAGAACAGGGTCCTTTGTCCACTTTTCCAATGATTCTTATGGAAGCTCCGTGAGTCAGGGTTGCAGAGGGGTCTGCACCCAGTTTCAGTTGGACCCGGAATGCCCGGGCCCCTGGCCTCAACACTTCGGGCCCGAGCTCAGCATCTTCAGGCCACAGGTGCTAGGGTGCTTGGGGCAGCCTTGGTGCTTCCGCTGCCCTAGAAACTTCTTATCTTTGTCAGGCTATTTGTTGTGCTCCTTGGGGCTGCTTGGTGGACTCCTGGGGCCCACTGTAAATAACCAAGATACTCCTAATGGGAAACTCCAAGGATTTAGGGGCTTCCCCCAATGGCAAATCACTTCTGGTAAATGCTTCTCGTGATCAAATCAGTTGGCTGCCTGCAAGGAGATTTTCTTGGAGGCATCAGCTATGCCAGGAAAGATTTCCAAGAACTAAAAGTCTATTAACCAGGCATCGAGATCTGATAATTTCTTATAAATGTGATTGTAACCCAGACCCCAACACCCTCCCTGGCATCTCTGTCCTTGACGCCAATAAAATTATAGTAGCAAAGAGACTGTGCATGTTAACAAGTATATGCATTGCTGCTTTCTATCTGGATTTCATATAAATAGTAATTTGCATTCAAGTGATACTTCAGGGAACCCTACAGTTGCATTGTGTGAGCTGCCGGCTGGAGAGTATCGGGGTCGCGAGTCTCCTGAAGGCACCAGTGAGGTTTCTGCCCGGTGATTCTCAGGGAAGTTCTCAGGCAAGTTCAGTGGAGTCGTTCGCTTGGTCCTAACAGAACACACTGATGCTGGGACTCTGAGCTCGCAATGCAGACCTAGGCTGTGTTTGTCTCACCTGACAATCCCCACTTGAGCAGGGAACACAGTACGTCTCAGCCAATCCAGAGGACATACAGATGAGTACTTCCTGCTAAAAATGAAGGAGGACAGACAGGAATGAGGCCGTGGTCCCAAGACCGCCTCTTTGCTGCCTCTTGACTCGAGTGGGTGACAAGCCTTTTTGTCAAGGGCTTTTGTTGAAGTAAAAGCTAATGGACGTGCCTGTACAGATAAAAGCTGCATTTCCTGATGAAGCCAGGTGGGTGGGAGGAAGTTCTGCCTGCTCTGACCTCTCTTTAAGGAGCCAAGTGTGAAGCAGGGCTGAAGGGATAACAGACAGTCGAAGGAGAAAGATGGAGTACCCTGCTCCCTTGGCAGCCTCTGATTTCCTCTTGTGCCATGTGACACCTCCCAGATGAAGTCAGTTCTAATGTGCCAGAGAGCCGGCTCTCCTGGTGTCCACTTGGAAGGCATAACTTGAGGGACATGAGCTCATGTGGGAGAGTCGGAATTCTGGGGAGGCGAGAAATCTGTCAGTCTTTTTTTTTTAAGATTTATTTATTTATGCATGCAAGCTGGGGTACAGGCCAGAGGCGTGGGGCAGCGAGAGGGTTCACCAGAGACAGAGTAGGGAGCAGAACAGGCAGATTGACGGAAATACACTGCTGAGGGGAGCAGCGGGCGAGGCACATGCTGTGCCATGTGGATCTCCCCGGCCGGGGGTCGAATTCCCTTCGCTGCTGCTGACAGCTCCACAGCGCAGCGCTTAACTGCTGGGCCACTAGGGAGGCCCTGTCTCTCAGTCTTAATAGATGTGCTCTTCTCTTCCAGAGGTTCCAAAGACAGAACAGACTTTTGAGGAGCGCCTGATACTCAAAGCTTTCTTGCTAAAATTTGTCAATGCCTACTCCCCCATCTTCTACGTGGCCTTTTTCAAGGGGAGGTGAGTATGTTAGTGTCATACGTGGAAGGGCACTTGGTCACTGAGACTTCACTGCAGTCTCCCTTGGAGTCAGCCTGTCCCCATTATTAATTCATAGCCTCATTCCCCATCCTGAACCCCAACTCTCTGTTCATGAAGCAATGGCATTAGCATTAAGTCATATACATATATATATATATATATATATATATTTTAAAGATTTATTTATTTATGCATACAAGAACTAGGGTGTAGGCCAGAGGTGGGGGGTGGTGAGAGGATTCCCCAGAGACAGAGCAGGGAGCAGAACAGGCAGATCGACTGAAGTACACTGCTGAGGGGAGCAGCGGGGAGACAGGAGAGGTCTGCTGCGCCCTGTGGGAAGCTCCCTGGCCGGGGTTCGAACTCGTACTGCAGTGGCTGCCTATTGCTTCATAGCGCTGACATATAACCCGTTGGGCCACTATGGAGGCCCTATATCTATATCTATATCTATATCTATATCTATATCTATATCTATATCTATCTATATATATATATATAGTTTTAAAGAACAGGACTTTTAGGGAAAGGGAAAGAAAAAAGAGAGGCACCTGCAAAGTCACAGGTGGGCACCTACTTTAAATCATTTTGAATGATAGGAAAACTCTACAGAGATTTGGCTCTGGATCCTGAAGGGTGAGTCCTAGAGAATTCATACCTCCCAACTTTGAGGATGATGCAGGAGGGAATTTCATGGCTAGCAGGTCGCTTTGAGATCATTTGCTACAATTCTGATGTTGGCTGGAGTTGCTGAAGACGTCACAGATCAGGGCCACAGTCTCCCATGAGACCATTCTCGGGGTCCACACCAGCCACATCTCTGGGGTTCCCATGTCACTCATAATTCTGACCCATTGGCTATAGCTACTAACCCCTTGGGTTCAGTACTTCACAAAACTAATGCACAGACTCAGGAATAATGCAGTTACAGGCAGAACTATAATTAAAAGTACAGTTTTCTTACAGCAAAGGGATGCAAAGCCAAAGCAGGAAATGGGAGAGGCACACAGGTTGAGGACCAGGAGAGCCCTGAACAGACGCTCTCATGTCCTTAGGACATATCAGCTTCCCGGTCCATCACTATCTGTCACCAACCAGGAAGTCCATCCTGGCTTCAGCGTCAGAGTTTTTATTGGAGTTCCATTACATAAATGTGATTGAATAATTTTTTTGGGTGTTGAAATCAATCTCCAATCTTCCACCCTCCCCTTGAGATCAGGCTGATATTCTGAGACTCTGTGCCCCAACCTTCTAACACCTGCTTACCCTTTCTGGCATTGGCATTGCACCTTCCCTCACCCCCACCCCCATCCCCCCAATCCTAATTGGTCTCATTAGCATAAAATTAAGCATAGTCCTTGGGGCCCAGCATAAATACCAAAGATACTCCTAATGGGAAACTCCAAGGATTTAGAGTTCCTGCCAGGAAGCCGGAACAGTGGCCAAATTCTTTATTACATGGTAGGTGTGGATATAAAATCACTTCTGATAAATGCTTTGTGTGATCAGATCAGTTGGCTACCTGCAAGAAGATTTTCCTGGAGGCATCAGCTATGACAGGAAAGATTTCTGAGAACTAAAAGTCTATTAACCAGGCATAGAGAGTAAGCACTATCATCATCACATCTGATAATTTCTTATCAATGTGACTGTAACCCAAATGCCAACACCCTCCCCAGTACCTCTGTCCTTGACACAAATGAAATTATAGTAGCAAAGAGACTGTGCATATTAACACTTATTTTCATTGCTCCTTTCTATCTGGATTTAAAATAAATTATCAACTGTGTTCAAATGATACTTCAGGCCAAAATACGGGTCCTGGCCTTTAGATAAACTTGTGGCACAGTGAAAGAGTTTGTCAGCAACACTGTATCTGCAATAAGGGCTATATTAAGAGGTATAAAGGGAGTGAACAGAGAATGGAGAACATGAAGACTTCACAAAGAAGTAAAGATTTAGACTGAGCCTTAAATAGATGAATAGGATCGCAACAGGTGAGTGAGGGAATGACATTTGAGTTGGTGGGATTCTTCTGATTACCTGTCTGGTTCCATGACTGATTTTCACCTTTCTGCTTCCCCCTCCTGCCCAGTATTCTCTTCTACCAATAAACTAGACCCTTAAGTCTTAGAAGAGGAATGAAACAGAATTGTTCTGTTCCTTTGAATAGTTTTAGTGAGACGTATAGATTTTTCTTTTCTGATCCCAGAAATCTCCACTTGCAGCTTTAGTGCATTACCCCTCATTAACCTGGAAGCCGAGACCTCACTGAGGTGTTGCAGTCAGAACTCTATTCTTGACACTAGTTATGGAAGAAGGTCCACACACAGTACAATCCAAACTTCATTGCATTTAGCCTCAGAAGTTATTGCACACACAAAACACACACACACGCACACACACACAACACACATACACTCACTATGACCTTTCAAGCCTCCCATCAGACCCAGGCTTAGCCCTTCTCTCCCAGAGTCTGATGACATTAATAAGTGAACCTAGATGTTCTAGGGGTTCGCTCACAGATAACCAGGCTTGACCTCATATTCTTGGGTGATGTCGTGCCTGCCCCAGCCAGTACTTTTCAAGAAGGACTTTGGGTGATGACTGTTCATGTGGAAGCCATGCCCTCCAGCAGCCTCGTCTTTCTCTGACTCTTTCCATTTTCTTGATTTCAGGTTTGTGGGCAGACCTGGAAGCTACGTTTATGTGTTTGATGGGTACCGCATGGAAGAGGCAAGTATGACACTGGCGTAATCTGTTTGGCTAGTGGCCCCATCCTTGTCCGCATCTCACCATGGCTTAATTCATGCCCTTGCTTCTCTGAGCGCCACTTGGTCTAACTGCACCTTCCTGTGTCTCCTCCCTGCAGTGTGCTCCAGGGGGCTGCCTTATGGAGCTCTGCATCCAGCTCAGCATCATCATGTTGGGGAAGCAGCTGATCCAGAACAACATCTTTGAGATCGGAGTCCCGTATGTAATGAACTCTTCCCTTTCCACGCTGCCAGGGCCTCACCCAGTAGTACCAGGCTTTCAGTAGGGTTTTCGTGCCATCACGAACAGAGCTTGGTTATTTATTCCTCCCTCTGATAACTTGGCCCATGAGACAGGGCTTCTCCCCTTATTGGCCAGTCCCAGGCGAGATGTCTGAGACTCAGAAAGATTAAGCGCTTGTTTACAACAACCAGTGAGGGGCGAAGCTAGAAATCAGGTACTTCTGACTATAAAGTGCTTAACATTTTTAAGTTCTCTGTTCCCTCAGTGAATAAGTAAAAGAGACTTTCAGTATGGTTCATAGATTAATATGAATGTTCAAAGCATAATGTGATCATTTAGCATGATCTCTAAGATTATGATCTCCTAAGATTATGATCTTAGGAGGGGAAAGGATGGATAGTGAAAGACAGAATGGATTTTCATGTGGATTTGCTCTTTTCTCACATGGTTTTTCACAAGCTTTATAGAAGGGCCTCTTTCAATTAAGTTTTGTCATGAAAATAAACATTGCCTCACAGGCACAGGACCTGAAAGAAAAGAGCAAGTGAAATCTACTTTCAGGTCAAAAAACAAAAACATGTTACCCTTCAGCCTTTCATTTCAATTGATTTTTGGTGTTAAAGAAGAATCTGTTTCAGGGAATATTTTTAGCCATCCTACCATCAGAGGGATAGGATAACAGAAGTGACCAGGGTTAATTAACTCATAGGCTAAGGCCAATTCTATTTAGGAGGACAGAAGAAATTGTACCATTCTCTGAGTTCTTTGAAAACCCCTTGTAAAGGTGAACCATTTGGGGATGTAATCTTTCGATGGCTCCATAGGGTTAGGTGATGATATTATCTCCTGTTCTCTCTCCTCTTGGAGATGTATTATATATATTATGTCCTACAATAAAGAGGCATGTTTAATCCCTATCTTTCCAGCTGTATTCACATTGCTGACCAGGATTTTTTATTGTAGACACTATAATCCACTTCAACTCTAATAGTTTAAGCAGCAAAGAAACTTAACAATAATAAGTAACTAATAGAATATTTTTAAGGGCCAGAGAGCCAGGTTCTGAGCTACATAGCCGTAATTAATACTATCTACACTGCAGGAAGACTTGTAGGGAATACCACTGCTTCCACCTCTTGTCTCTTGTAGCTCAGATGTTAAAAGAGGAGAATTACACAACAAATTGTACAAAAGATGAGAACTGCACCCAAAAACCTGCAGTCTGACTTTAGCCAGCCATTGCACGGGTTTGAGTTGCTATAGCAAAAATACCGTAGCCTGGGTGGCTTAAACCACAATTATTAACTTATCATAACTCTGGAGGTCATGAAGTCTAAGATCAAGGTTTTAGCAGATTTGGTTTTTGATGAGAACCCTCTGGCTGGCAGATAGTCTCACCTCACAGTGTATTCAAGTGGGCTGTATTTGTGCCCATGGAGAAGACAGCTCTGGTGACTCCTCGTACAAGGGCACTAATACCATCCTGGGGCCCCAGCCTCATGACCTCCTGACCTCATCTAAATCTCATTACTTTCCAAAGCCCCCCACCTCCTAATATAATCACACTGGGAGTTTGGAAGAGACACAAATATTCAGTCTATAATACTAGCCTTTCTGTTTTATTTTTTTTAGTCTGTGTGCAAAATTTGTATACAGTTAGATAAACAAAACTACGTATGCAATGAAATGACCCTATCTTCTTAGAGTAGATTTTTAGTTTGGGAGACAAAATGGACTGCATGTGACTCTATGACCTCTTTGTGGTGCAGACTATCAGACATCAGGTCAGGCATTTTGGAGCCCTCAAAGCTGCCTTCTTGAGCAGAGGCCTTCCTTCCAGCTTGCGTCTATGTCTTGAAAGAAGGCTGCCGCCATCATATGACAGATAGCCTACCATTATTTAGTTTAAACAAATAATTTCCCTTGGGCATGGCTCTATTTTCTAAACAAACAACAGACTGACTTGAGCTTATCAAAAACACCTCCCAAGCAGGTAGGGCTACCAGTGGGGAAAGTCAGATTGGGAATTTGCAGTTCCCTGACCAAGGTCTTGGATATGTCAGGGCCACAGCAAGGGCAAGAGCCCAGATGCCCTCTAAATTGACGTAAAGGTCGCTGAGTCCTAGGTCCCTTGGGCTTAGTGGAACCATTAGAGTATGTAGGAGCCAACTTCTCGCTCCATGGTAACTACACCAGTCAGTGCTTCCGTGGGGGGTGTAATTGACAGGAAGGCACCAGAGGATGCTGTTCTTTTGTCCTGCTTGGAGACACACTTACAGAGCTAAGTTATAATGGAGAAAATTTAGTTGACCTGGAAAGAAAACCTTTTTTAATGAAAGCCTTAGTTCAAGAAACGAGACTCCTCAACATCCCCTTTAGCCCCTTGCCATCCCACTCTCCAAAACTATGCTCACCATCACCCAGCATTCATCAGCATGGGTGCTGGGGTGTTTTTCTGCTCCCACCCTGGAATAGCCCCCAAGAGGTCCTTGGGCACATGTTTTTCTAGGAGGAGGACTGATGAGAACATTGGTGTCTCAGCATCTCATTCCACTGCCCTGCTTGGACCAGCCTCTAGTTGTCCATCAGGAAATCATCAGTGTCAAGAAATCAACCTTCTAAAACTGGGCCCCCTTTCCAGCTCTCTGATGAGAAGTCACGCAGAGATAGTCGAGCAAAGCTGGGGAGCCACATGGTCACCGTTCTCTAGGAGCTTACCCATCTCAGAAAGAGACCACATTTGGTATGGACAAACTTCCAGAAAATATACAGACCAAAAAAAGATGTGCCAAAGCCACATCTGGCCCCTTTGAAGCTATGAGAGCCTCCCCCCCCACTGCTACAAAGGAGTCTCCATGCTGCTTGCTTGGAACATCTGGAGAAGACACCTGCCCTTTCCAGGGCATTGTTATTTTCTCTGGGCGGGACTGTATACAGCTTGTAGGCATGAGATGCCCATTCTTTCTTCCTTGGGCATCTGCTCTACACTTAGGTCATTCACTCTGGACCCAGAAGCCTTTTGTAGAGTTTGAGAGGCTAGAATGCCTGCACATGTTTGGGTAGTGTGCTGGCGTGTTCCCCGCCCATCAAGCCCACCAGCTCCATGACGGATGAAACTAACATATGGCTCTTTGCCTTGAGGGCTAAGTTTTCTTGTTTATGTTTTATGTGAGTTTAATATGCCACTTTATAATGATGGCAACTGCAGAGTAAGTCTTCATGCTGTGGGCAGTCTTTATGTCGCACAGTCCCCATCTCTTGATGAAAGTGATCGCTTCACCATCATTCTAAGGTGTTCTCATTCCAGCTGTCGCATTCTCTGAAACTTTTTTTTCAAGATTTATTTATTTATGCATACAAGAGCTGGGGTGCAGGTCAGAGGTGTTGGGGGTGGTGAGGGAATTCACCAGAGACACAGTAGGGAGCAGAATAGACGGATCTACTGAAATCCACTGCTGAGGGGAGCAGCGGGGAGACAGGAGAGGTCTGCTGCGCCCTGTGGGAAGCTTCCTGGCTGGGGATCGAACTTGTGCTGCAGTGGCTGCCAATAACTTCAAAGTGCTGAGACTTAACCCCTTGTGCCACCAGAGACTTAACCCCTGTGCCTCTCTGAAACTTTTTTCTATTGAGTGAAATTGTTACTGCTGATTCCAAATACAAATCATTTCTTCATTTCTGTTTCAAAAGATTTTTCCTTTTTTTTTTTTTCCCCCAGTTTCTAGTCTCCTAGAGGATATATACAACAGAATGAGATAGTTAAATTTGGGAAGAACTAGAGTTCTTCTGCCATATCCTAGGGTCTTCTAACTCTAAAGCTCTTTATCATTCTATAGGTCATATTGTGTGTTTGGCCACGTGAAATCACCATGATTATGGTCGTTGCATCTCCCACCTCCTACTCTGAGCTCAGTCTTAATAAATGAGACCCATTCAATCCAGAAGTCAAGCGCTTGATGGTATCTTTGTATAAGCAAGAAAGAAAAAGGAGTCTTTATTAGGCAAAAGAGAGATGATGGTTGGGCCCCTCTGTGAGGAAGGAATACTGTAGATTATACATTTAGATTCAGTAGTCTTTAACTCTTTGGTGGAGATAACACTTCTCTACAGGATAGAGATTGGGTGATTCAACAGGTCTGGATTTACATTCAGGCATACAGTATACTCAATGTGTGCCCTTGTGAAAATTATTCTAGAAATATTTTCACCCAATGTGGTTATATAAAAATGCACCTTGGATATAAACTCAACTCTCTAGAAAGTAGAAAAGATGAATATTCAGGAAGGAAAGATCCATTCTTGGGGGTTCCAGGGAGCCCACATGTTATTGAGCATCGTTAGCTTTTATGTGTAAGGTGTTAGAAGTCCGGGAGTGAGGCTGAAAAGATCCACTAGAGAACACTGTTTTTCTACCCTTCTGGGTCCAGTGACTTTTGATTCACATTTTAGTCCAGGTGTATTTCAGAGTTCCATCAAAATTTTTCCCCAAGGGAGGTAAGTATAAACCTTAGAAGACAGATTAGACTTTAAAACCAGAACCATAAGGAGCTAGGTGGCTGAGCATACCAGCAAAGACTATTTGGGATAAAATATACAAAGATTATATAATTATAAGATCAGTCGTCCATAGTATGCATCATCTGCTTTGAAAAACAATTTTCAGAAATTTTTCCCAAAGAAAATTTTAAAATGTTAAAGACTCTCAAATTGACCTTAAGTAACAGGTCAGATCCTCAGTTATAATTTATCTATCCCTGACGTGCAACAATGTGTGTGTGTGTGTGTGTGTGTGTGTGTGTGTGTGTGTGTGTGTAACATTGTAAAAATCACAACCACAATTTTGTAGAATCTTGTAATCCTGCAGGCTCCTTGAACTAATTGCTCCTAATCTTCATTTGTGAGCCAACTTTAAATTTTCCCCCATACCTACCTAAACAGCTCTTTGCCTATTCATTTCCTCTACATCAACTCACTTATTTAAATCCATAGAATTTCTGAAAATGAATACACTAATACCGTGATTAGCAAGTAACAGTGAGAAGAACTACAATAAAAGAAAATGCCATTAAACAACCAAGGACATCAGTTTAAGACTTGGGTTCTCTGTTTTTTTTTAAAGATTTGTTTATTTATGCATACAAGAACTGGGGTGCAGGCCAGAGGTGTGGAGGGGTGAGAGGATTCACCAGAGACAGAGTGGGGAGCAGAATAGGCGGATCTACTGAAATATGCTGCTGCGGGGAGCAGCAGGCAAGGCAGGAGAGGTCTGCTGTGCCCTGTGGGAAGCTCCCTGGCTGGGGATCGAACTCGTGCTGCAGTGGCTGCTGATAGCTTCACCGTGCTGAGACTTGACCTATTTTGCCACCAGGGAGTTCCCTGGGTTCTCTTTGTTAATAGAAGATGCAGAGGCTTGGGGGAGATGCCTACGTCCTGCCAGCAGCAGCCTCGGGGTTTCTCCGGGCTGACATTGGAGGCATGGAATGAGCGTGGGATGGGAAACCACTCTTCCAAGAAGGTGGCAGGTGCAGAGACCTGCTGTGTGGTCCACTAGCGGGAAGGTGTTCTTTGCTTGGGATGTTCCTTTAGGCCAGCACCATTGCCTCTTAACCTCACAGATCTCCACAAGGCAGCACTGCATCCTCAGATGCTGTACAGCCGCCTTTTGGGACCCGGAGTCTGCTCTATCAGCTCTCCCTCTGGGCACGGATAACCTGGCAGGTGCCCCAGACAGGGTCGCTAAGGAAACCTTGCCACGGACAGTCCCGCCTTTGGTTCTGGAGGTGGAAAAACAGAAGGGAGACAGTCAGATGGGGATACCAGGCGCTTTACAGGAAGCTCTGCCACTAACGAGGACACAATAATAGTCAGAATGGGCTTCGCGGTCTGGCCTTGGGCTAGCCACACGCACGCAACCCCAGGCTCCCGGGGCCTGGCACGGGGTGGCAGATGCTGTCCAGAAAGGAGCCAGTGGCTGTGGCCCAGAATAGTCCTCGGCACCTTCTGAGACAGCCTCAGACGTGGTGAGCGCGTGCGGATGCCACGTGTGCTGTTTATCAGCTGAGTCTGCTGGTGGAGTTCCCTCACCATGTCCCTGCACACACACACACACGCGCACACGCACCCTTGTGTGTTTGTACAGAATAATTTTTGCATCCAAACATACCCCATCACGTCCCAGTTCCTCTATAATTTTATCTTGAACTTAGCTCCAGCATTTCTTAAAGCAATATTGAAAACAGACCTGTTAATCACTCAGAAAGATGGTGTGTGTGTGTGTGTGTGTGTGTGTGTGTGTGTGTGTGTGTGTGAGAATGCTTTTTTCTTAAATGCCAGACTTGCTCCCAGGCAAAGTCCGAGATAGACCAGACAGGTCACTACCTCCCCTGGCAAAATCTCCCGGCATCCTTGTTCTTTTTTTTTTTTAATATCTTTGTTTGTTTTTACATACAAGCTGGGGTACAGGCCAGAGGCATGGGGCGACGAGAGGGTTCACCAGAGACAGAGTGGGGAGCAGAACAGGCAGATCAGAAATACACTGCTGAGGGGAGCAGCGGGTGAGGCAGGAGAGGTCTGCCGCGCCATGTGGGATTCTCCCTGGCTGGGCGTCGAACTCGCGTCGCCGCTGCCGACAGCTCCACAGCGCAGCGCTCAACCGCTGCGCCACCGGGGAGGCCCCCGGCATCCTTGTTCTTAAGTGAGAAGTAAGCTCCAGATCACACCGCCCCCAAGACGTAACATACCCCTGAACACAGCCAGTGAGATTTTATAAAATTTCTGCCTTTCTCTTTTCAGGGTAACTGATAAATGCTACATTTCCAGACATAGAACAGTCCCTCTTTAAAGCCATCAGGGGCACAGGTGTCTGTGTCCCCCTCAAATGCTGTGGAATCTGGCTGTGGATCACAAGTGTCAGAGCAAATTTGAACCTTGTCAGGGGTCAGGGATACCGGCTCGGAGGTTCAAGGTGCCCTCTTCTTTGGCCCCTGTACTCTGCCTTTCGTAATGAGACCCGGGTGTGGGGGTCTAGGTCTGCAGAGAACTGCCAGGGCCCAGACTCCAGTGGCAGGAGGTGAGGTGTGAGGAAGGGATAAACTTCCAGTCTTGGGGTAAGCCCATGGGGTGCATGGAGGACGGTCTCGCCTTCCCAGCAGAGCTTCTCAGACTGCTATTAAAAAGGGACAGAGAACAAGCAGATGAGAAGGACAGGGGATGACATCAAAGGAGTTATTTTAACGAGAGCGAGTGCATCACCCATTCAGAATCAGAATTTGAAGTTTTCCAAACAGCCCATCTGTCTGTTATGCAACTTGCAGGATTCCTGTTAAATCCCGCTCTTGAGGGACTTTCTTTATTAATTTTTCTTTTTGAATGGTCACTGAGATCTCCAGGAGAGAAACTTCTGGGAAGGAGGGATTCAGAAGAATTGTATATGGATTTTTTTTCCTTGCCCTCATAGTTTTGACCTCCTCACAGTTATTACCCTGCTGACCACATCGTCCTTCCTGAAGCTTTCTCTCCTGCCCTTTTCTCTCCTGCCCTTCTCTCTCCCACCCCTCCTTTGGCAGTTGGTCTTCTCTTCCCCTGACTTCTGTTACCCTTCTACTTTCTCGGAAGCCCTTGACCTGTCCCTTAACTGCCCGTGTTCCCTTCTCTGCTCCATCCCCCCTTGGTATTTGTTGCCAGGGTTTCCATTGCTCTCTCCACAGTGATTCTCCAATCTCTAGCTCTAGCCCAGATCTTTTTCCAGAGCTCTAGACAAATGTATAAATTGCCCACCAGACTTCCCACTTGGTTGTTCCTCGACCTGAAAACAACTCCTCCCCCTCCTCAAATCTTCCTCTTCCCTAGTGCTCCCTGTCTTTGCAAATGGTACCATCATCCACATGTGTGTCCAGAGCTCCCAGCATGATAATATCCTAATAGCATACTATTTTGATTACTGTTGCTTTGTACTATAGTTTCAAGTCTAGGAGCGTTCTTCACCAAGCAACAGGATTGCTTTGGCTACTTGAGGTCTTTGTAGTTCCATACAAATTTCAGTAATCTTTGCCCTATTCCCTTGGAAAAAAGCTATTGGGATTTTGATAGGTGTTACATTAAATTCCATATTGTTTTCTTTATTTCTTTTTGTCCTTGATTGGTGAAATTCTTCCTCCTGGAGCTTCATAAGAAGTAAGACATGAAAGTATAGTCCTTTTAAACATTGAATGTTTAAAAAAGTCTTTACCTTTTGCCTTTGTACTTGATATAGCCTTTGACTGGGTATAGAATCCTATGCTAAAACTCCTTTGTCTCTTCATTGTTAGTCCATTTCCCTCAGTCAAGGACTGATGTTGAGAATTCTGATATCTTTTTTATTTCAACTGATTTTCAGAGGATCTGTGTTTTTTTCTTCTGGACCTGGAGGCTTTCACAATTCTTTTCATTCTCCCTAGAATTATAAAATCTCACGGTGATGATGTGCTTTGATAAAGGTCCCTATTTTCATCCTTATGTTGAGTTGGCCTTTCCAATCAGAAAATACATGTCTTTCACCTCTGTGACATTTTTTTTATATTTCCTTTGTAATTTCCTCCCCGCCCCCACCATTTATCTGTCTTCTCTTTCTGATCAAGTGTCAGCATTCTTAGATTAATTGATTTTTAAAATCTTTATTATCCCATTGTCCTTTTATTTGTCTTTTTCTTTCTCCTGAGAGCTTATAACATTTTGGCATCCTGTCATTTCATTGCACTTATTTCAGATATGGAGTTTCCCCAGTTCATTTTTCCATCCAAATAAACATTTTGCCACTCTGATATTGGGGAGTAGTAATCATCTGGGTGATAGGGGTGAACAGAGACATTAGGGTTTACTGTTCCTTAAAAGAACATTGATCAGTCACTACTCTTCACTTGGTACCTTCAATTCTTGGCCCTCTCTGAGATTTTTCAGCTTGAGTTGCCTTGTATTTCTCTGCCACTTCTACTGTAGACACTTGGTATTCAGCCATGACAACTTTGTTAAGTCCTTCCTCTATCATCTATCTTCCGAGATACTCATTAACATCTCCCTCTTATACTGCTTTACTCATTATTATTTTCTTTACCTTTGTGATTTTATATACTTTTTATTCATTGACTGTCATTTATTTATTTTTTTAAAGATTTATTTATTTATACATACAAGCTGGGGTACAGGCCAGAGGCGTGGAGCGGTGAGAGGTTTCACCAGAGACAGAGTGGGGAGCAGAACAGGCAGATAGGAAGTACACTGCTGAGGGGAGCAGCGGGTGAGGCAGGAGAGGTCTGCCGCACCATGTGGGATTCTCCCCGGTGGGGTGTCGAACTCTCATTGCCTGCTGCCGACAGCTCCACAGCACAGCACTCAACTGCTGCGCCACCAGGGAGGCCCTATTCACTGTCATTTAAGTAGCATCTCAGGAGTGAATAGGGATATGTGTGTGTGTGTTCAACTTCCCATGTTTAGTTTAAACCACTAATTATTATTCTTTACTGAAGATTGGCCATAGAGTCTGATTACACTGGTCAACACTGAGATCGTTACTGACTTTAAAAGGCCCTAATCTATAGTATCTCGGTGTGCTGAACATGAATATAACCCTGAAAATATTTTATTAGCTCTCGTTTTGAAGATATTTCATATAATTCATTTTACATGTTTCACCATGTAAATTTATCCAGTAGGACTGCAACAACATCCTAAATCAGCCTAGAAGGATGTAATATTGCATCACATTGCATAATACCATCATGTATACATCATCCAGAGTCGATTGCATCATTTTCTGATGCAATGCAATACTCCTGCCAGGCGGCTGCTGAAGTATGACGTCAGCAGCTGCACTATATAAAGCTCTGTCGGAAAGGTTGAGCATTGAAAATATTTCAGACTTTGTGCGAGACAGTTTAAGCTACTGTTCTGTAGAACTGTTATTATTTTATCCATTTAGGCACAATACAGAATGGTAATGCCTGGAAAGTGCGTTAATAGCGTGGACAATTTCTGCTCTATTTGTGGGGAAGTGACATTTGCCAATCAGAAGAAAAGTATCACTTCTCAAGTGAAGAAGGCTTATCATCTTTACCTTGGATGCAAGGTTGGTGACCAAGACAAGCCTTGGGCCCCACATATATGCTGTGCTACATGGACAACACAGCTTTCACAGTGGTCATGGCAAAAGACCATCAATGCCGTTTGCAGTCACCATGGTGTGGAGAGAGCCAAGCAATCACATAAAAGACTGTTACTTCTGCTTGGTTCCTCCTCTTTCCGGTGGAATAACGAAGCAAAAGAAGTTGAGAATAGTCTCCCCAAACATTCCGTCTGCATTGAGACCAGTTCCACATGGTGAGGGACTTACTATTCCAGAACCTCCAGCAGAATATTCTCTTGATTCATCTGATGAGGACAAGGGTGAGCCAGCCTGTTCTTCTCCTGTTCCATCAGCATGCAGTGATCCAGATTTTCACTGTGGTGCTTCATCAACCCCACACAGATTAACACAGGAAGAACTGAGTGACCAAATTCATGATTTGGACTTATCCAAGAACAAGGCAGAATTGCTAGGATCAAGACTCCAACAATGGAATCTTCTAGAAGAAGATGTCACAATTACTTTATATTGACAGCGCCACCAGCAGTTGGAGCCTTTCTTCAGAAAGGAAAGTGCTCTGGTATTCTGTTCTGATTTTGAGGGCCTCATGAATGCCTTAGAAATCACTCATGACCCACAAGAATGGAGACTATTTCTAGACTCTTCGAAACTGAGTCTTAAGGCTGTGCTCTTGCACAATGGAAAACGTCTTCCATCTATTCCAGTAGCGCATGAAGGAGACATACAATAACTTAAAGCAGCTACTGAATTCCATTGAGTATAACAAGTACAGCTGGCACATCTGTGGTGATTTGAAGCTAGTTGCCCTTTTAATGGGACTGCAGCAGGGATATACAAAATACATGTGTTTCTTATGTGAGTGGGATAGCCGAGCAAGTGAATTGCACTACTTGCGGAAGGAGTGGACTCACAAACAAAATGTAGCAGTTGGAGAGAAGAATATCCAGCACCCAGCTCTGGTCGAGGCTCACAAAATCCTGCTACCACCCCTTCACATCAAACTAGGTTTGATGAAAAATTTCGTGAAAGCCGTGGACCGGACCTCTCCAGCTTTGTGATACCTGCATGAAAAATTTCCTCGACTCAGCTAAGCAAAGATTAAAGAAGGTGTTTTTGTGGGTCCTCATATTTGAGAGCTCTTCAAAGATGACTGGTTCAACAACTTGCTGCAGGGTGATACGAAACAAGCATGGAATGCTTTTCGCCTAGTGTCTATAAACTTTCTTGGGAATGTTAGGGCAGAAAACTACAAGGAACTAGTAGAAGACATGCTGATGCAGTATCAGAAACTTGGCTGCAATATGTCTCTAAACATGCACTTCCTTCCTTCCCATCTGGATTTCTTCCCTGAAAACTATGGTCTGGTTAGTGATGAACATGGTGAACGTTTTCATCAAGATATCACATCAATAGAACAAAGACACCAGGGAAAATGGTCCACTACAATGCTGGCTGACTACTGCTGGGCACTCCCCAGAGATGCTCCTGAACAGCTGTGCAAGAGGCAATCTAAGAAATCTAAGAAGTAGTCTATGACTTGATTTTTTACAGGTATTAACTGTAGGCCTATTACTGTTGGCATGCATTTCGTGATGTAAACATCTCTTTATTGCCGATTACAGTAAAAATCTAGAGCCAAAATTAGAATTTGACTGTCATATTTGTGTTGAACACATACAAATTGATAGGAAATGACTAATTTTATAAATTTGTTTACCAGTGTTACTGTTACCTGAAGCAAAAGTCTCAATTTCAATTCTGATGCTAGACCTCTCTCTCTTCCACCCCTCCTTCCCCCTTCTCCCTTCCTTTCTTCTTTTATTCTTCTTAATTTTCTTCTTCATCCTTGCTCTCTGTCCTGATTCATGGACCAGGTCTTAGCCAGTTCACACTATTTGGCTCCAAAATATTTTGGCTCCATCTGGTTTTTCTCAGTTTCTTTTTTTTTTTTTAAAAAGATTTATTTATTTATACATACAAGCTGGGGTACAGGCCAGAGGCGTGGGGCGGCGAGAGGATTCACCAGAGACAGAGCGGGGAGCAGAAGAGGCAGATCAACGGAAATCCAGTGCTGAGGGGAGCAGCAGGCGAGGCAGGAGAGGTCTGCTGTGCCATATGGGATTCTCCCCGGCTGGGCATTGAACTCGCATCGCCGCTGCCGACAGCTCCACAGCACAGCGCTCAACCTCTGCACCACCAGGGAGGCCCTCAGTTTCTTATTATCACAGAATTATTACTTGCTGTTACTAAGACTTTCTTTTTTACTTGCTGTGTCTATGGATCTCAACTCATTTTCTCTAGATCCTTCTGTGATGATGATACCGATGATGACAATTTTGCTGATAGGGACAATGATAAATGTATTGATTGAGTTCTTAGCATGTACTAAGTCCATATACATGCATTTTCTCCTCAACTGATCATGTAGACTAATTTGTATTTACTTTCTCATATTATAAATAAGAATGACAAAGTTTATGAAGTTTTAATAACTTGCCCTAGAAGATATAGCTGATGGAGTGGTAACAACAAAAAAGACATTTTCTAGCTACACCATACTGTATCTTCTGGATGGTAAATGATATTAGACAAGATACTAATCAGGGCAATTAGATTTCCATTAGTTTTCAGAAGTTCTAGCAACAGAAAGAGATGCCTAATGGTATTGGTAATGCTCCTTTGGAAGTAACTACAGGAAGATCAGATGATCTTGTGTGAGGAATGTGGAAGGGAGAGGAGGCCAAGATTCCTGCATTTGGCTGGATCATGAATTTCAAAAACACTTTTAACTGCTCTTCAAAGACTATGATTCTGACTGTTCTGCTGATAGTTTCCCCCCTAATTATTGCCTAGAAACTTTCTCTGAGAACTGGCACATTGCTTTTTCACCTAATTTCATTCTCTATTGTGAATTAATGGAAAGTATGAGCGTATTACACTTTTATACTAAAAATAATAATAGCTCTCATCCATTGCATGCTTTCTATATCCAGGTATTATGCCAAGGATTGTGTCATCGTTGTTCCACTTCACCCTCATACCAGCCCTGAGAGGCTGGGCCATTATTTTGTTATCACTCTAGACCAAAAATGCCCTGTATGTGGTTGTCTTAGTTTACTTGGGTTGCCATGACAAAATCCCATAGACTTGCTGGCTGACAAAGCAGAAATTTATCTTCTCACAGTGCTAGAAACTGAAAAGTCAAAGCTCCAACTTGGGCTTTGGTTCCTATGGACATCTTGTTGGCTTTCCTACCTCCCCTCCTCACCATGTTCTTGCATGGAGGACAGAGATCAGGGTCTCTTCCTTTTCTCATGTGGCTACCAATCCTGTTGGATTAGGGCCTCACTTTTATGACTTCGATTCAGCTTAATGACCTCCTGAAAGCCCTGTCTCAAATGTAGTCACATTGGGGGTTAAAGCTTCAACATATGGATTGGGTGTTGGGGAGGGAGAGACGCAATTCAACCTGTAGCATTGGTAGAAGATGTTTCACTTGGCTTTTATGGAAACATGATGCTGTTTTTTTTTTTTTATACAAGCTGGGGTACAGGCCAGAGCTATGGGGCGGCGAGAGGCTTCACCAGAGACAGAGTGGGGAGCAGAACAGGCAGATCAGAAATACAGTGCTGAGGGGAGCAGCGGGCGAGGCAGGAGAGGTCGGCCGAACCATGTGGGATTCTCCCCGGCCGGGCGTCGAACTCGCATGACCACTGCCGACAGCTCCACAGCGCAGCGCTCAACAGCTGCGCCACCAGGGAGGCCCGATGCTGTTTGTTATTAAGCATGAAGAAGCCTCTC
The DNA here is from genome assembly GCA_004024925.1 of Scalopus aquaticus. Lineage (NCBI taxonomy): Eukaryota > Metazoa > Chordata > Mammalia > Eulipotyphla > Talpidae > Scalopus > Scalopus aquaticus. The sequence continues at coordinate 14,804 of PVIJ01007259.1, read as the reverse complement.
CTGGGAAGAGAGCATCTTTCTGCTACCTGGGGACACCCTTGCTTCCCCATGAAGAGGCTAACTAGATCATCCTATTAGATGATGGGGCACTCTCATTTGCTAGAAAGGGCCGACTCTTTCACTGCTATCAAACAGGAGAAAGAACTCCATTTATTTGGGTTTAAAGAAACCTGATTCATTGTGGGGAGCCTTTCAATATCCTGCTAAAGCGATGCCGTTAACAGGAAGTCCCCTTCCTGGCCCTCTCTCTGCCCTTGGATCAGGGATGGCTTCAAGATCGAAACTTAGTTTTTTCCTCTTCTCTGTCTGCATACACTAACTCTGTTCTCCAGAGGCTTTTGGTCACTGGTCCCTTTCTTTTCCAGGAAGCTCAAGAAACTTTTCCGGAAGCTGAAAGATGAGACAGAACCCGGAGAAACTGACTCTGCCCATTCCAAGCACCCCGAGCAGTGGGACCTGGACTACAGCTTAGAGCCGTACACTGGACTGACCCCAGAGTACATGGAAATGAGTAAGAGCCCACAGCGCCCCTCCTGCCGGGGGCTGGTTCGGACGAGGGGTCTGGGAGAGCAGCGAGGGAGGTGGTCAGAGAAGAGGCTGCGCAGCTTCTGTTCCTTCCTGAGTCGCACGGCCCCACAGTGCCACCTTTAAGGACAGATGAAAGTTGGGGAGGGTGAGAGCCAGGAGCCTCTGTCAGCAGCATGATACCGGGATGAGTGCGATACCGGTGCCCTTTTCTCCTCGGGCTTCTTCTCATGAGTTGGGAAGTCTGATCTCATGTCATGGCTTCTGCTGTTGATAAAACTGAAGTGCGATAATGAAATCTGAAGCTTAAAAATAGAATTTCCATGAAGGAAGAATAACATGGGACAAAGATGTGTCTGTCTTTGACATGGAGAGTATAAGTGAGAATCCACTGGGCGGTGGGGGCTGGGTACATGTCAGCTTTTCCCTAAAGAAGTTGGGGCCGTTTCGTATTGGGTGGTGAGAGGTAAATTTCTTATTCCAAAGCTCTGCTTGTTCTTGGACAAAGCTTGGAAGCAAGAGGACAGGTTGATAGGACATAGCCGTGGTGTCCTATCACCACTTGGAAGCCATGAAATCTCTAGTATGAGAGGTGTTTCGACTTAGACCAGCTGCCTTCAAACTCTTGGCTACTTGGGAATAAACTTGGCCTTTTATTGAGTAGATATTTGAGAATTCTCTTTGCAAGATTTGGAACTAATGAATTAATAAGATGGATGCCAAAGACTGAGGGCAAAAGATGTCATCTAAACATTTACTCAGTCGAGAGTATACAGCGGAACATCAGTCTGATGCAGCAAGAGTTGGGCATAGAATGTGTTCACAAAATTGCTCCTGCCTCCTTGGAGTAATTGCCATTTATTTATTTCATGATGTTTTTATTGTAGTACCATTGGTTTACATTGTTTTACTATTTTCGAGGACTAGGATATCCCCCTTCAAGTCTCCTTAGCACCCTCACCTCCAAAGTACCCATAGAGCTCTCCCCACCCTATTTTCATCTCTTCAGTTTGCCCTCTGGATGCTTCAGTTCTGTGGTCAGCTTTCAAAGGTTGGTTTTAAAGTTTGACTTTGAACCTTTGTTTGGTTTCTCTATATTCCACCTATGAGTGACACCATCTAGTACTTACCTTTCTCCATATGGCAGATTTTGCTTCCCCTAATTCCTTCCAGTTCCATCCAAGTTGCTGCACATGGCATGAGTTTTTCTTTTTGATTGCTGAGTAGTATTCCACACACACCACACCTTCTTGATCCACTCATCTGTTCAGATTGCCTCCATATCACTTTTTAATAAGGGACTACCCTTACCTCTTTGGGCACCAAGTAGCACATTCATTGTTTCTAATGGATTTTCACCCACTTCTGTTTGTAACAATGTATGAATGTGTGTTAAGAGTAGTAGGATCGCTAAGATCTAGATTAGTTGTTCATAAGTGATCTGTTCTAGCCCTGGGTAACTAAAAAGTGAAGCAGAGCTTGAGTTTTTAACCTAAATTAACTCACCGGAGAAGGAATAATCATTTTGTGTTTCAGGAATAATAAGCAAAAAAATATGAAGGCCCACCCAGTCTGCAGCGACCCAGCTTCCTTATGCTTTCACCTTCAGCTAAGTGTTCCCTCTAATCCTTCTCTGACACTGAAGCAGATATTTGCAGAGATGCCTGTTCATATTTCGGATGCCATTCTATGTCTGCTATCCTTGCGCACAGAGGGAAATTGCTGCCAGACCGTGAGGCTTCCTTTTCGGAAGGGGCTTATATTAGAAACCCTTGAGCGCTGTCTTCTGCCCCCTCCCTAGTCCCTACCCTGCCACCCAGTGAGCTGGGCCTTTCTGTCCAGAGAGCTGCCCGCTTCAAAGCATCCTCTTTCAAGTGAGTAAAAGCAGAGTCCCTTGGGACACACCGCCTGAGTCTAACTAGTTGGGCGGCTTTGGGCAAGTGGCTAAACTTTGTGTGTCTTGATTTGCTTTAGCAGCACCAAAAGGAAAAAAAAGAAAAGGAAAAACAGAGATGATCGCAATCTCTACCTCATGGGATTGTTGTGTTTAATGAATCAGTATATGTGAAGTGCTTAGGGAAAGGTCTAGCATGGAGAATAACTGTATTAAGCATCAAGGGGTGTTTCTAGGAAGCACCTTGCGACCCTAGAAGGGGAGTGTGGGGGATGTGCTCACTCTCTCAGCCTCTGCACCATGGAACCCATACCTGGGTGTGCAAACGGGGGCCCTTAGAAAGAAGGGAGAAAAGGGACAAGGATGATGATGAGAAGACTTGGTAACTCCTGGAAGAAATTCAGAAAGAAATTTATAACCAAGGTTATAAAGAGTGAAATTAATTCTATAGAGTATTTATTTATTTATTTTTAAAGATTCTGTTTATTTTTGCATACAAGTTGGGGTTCAGGCCAGAGGTGTGGGGCGGTGAGAGGGTTTATCAGAGACAGAGTGGGGAGCAGAACAGGCAGATCAACAGAAACACAGTGCTGAGGGGAGCAGCGGGCGAGGCAGGAGAGGTCTGCTGCGCCATGTGGGAATCTCCCCGGCCGGGCATCAAACTCCAGCTGCAGCTGTTGACAGCACCACAGCGCTGTGCTTAACCCATTGCGCCATTCCATAGATTATTAAAAACAACAACAACGAAGTACACCTACTTACAGCTTAAAAGGGGCCAGACAACCATCTAACAGAAAGTTCAAAAAAAGAAAAGCGAACCTGCCTCTCCAAACTCTCCTCATCCAAGCCCAACTTTCATTCGCTTTCCTGGTGCCCGCTCACAACCTCTCTGCTGTGAGTTTTAAGATAAAGTTGTGACCATACTCACACAGTTCTTTTTTTTTCCATTTAGCATTGTGAAAATAAATATTTCCAGGTTGTCATAGAATATTTAAAGTGAACAATGCATGATAATCCATCTGATACAGAAAGTTTATTTGCCTCTCTTTGAACAAACACCTGGGAGACTTAATTTCCAGTTCTTTCTAAATGATCTAATGTCATACTATCTTCAAGTACATACTTTTTCCCACATTTAGTGTTATTTCCTGAAGACAGATAACACAGATGTGATCAGCAGCTCTAAGTTATAGCCATTGAATGGCTCTGGATTCATTTTACCAGATGAATCTGAAAGGGTTTCTGAGAGGCTCACACCCATTCACCTAGCCACAGGCAATGTAGGAAATACCCTTCTGGTGAGATTAAGTTATCAGCGTTGTTCAGTCCTGTAAGATGAAAGAATTATCAGTGACTTGTTAGTTTGAGGTTCCCAACCCCTATGCCCACCTCATTCTGCCTTGTGGGCCTGAATATTTCAGACTGTGTTTAAGACTTTTCACAGTGCTTCCTTTGTGACGTTTGCTTGCAAGCCCTGTTCCTCCTGAGAGAAATCTGTAATTATCTAGACTTGATCCCTGAGGTCCTTCTGGTTCTGAACATCTGTCTACATTATCAATAATGAGAGCACAGGAGAGCATTCAAGAAAACGGACAGGCCAGTGCAGAGTCTTATTCAGGGCCATGAGTAAATATTTCCAGGTTGTCATAGAATATTTAAAGTGAACAATGCACTATAATACATCTGATCCAAAAAAGTTGATTTGCCTCTCTTTAAACGAACACCTGGGAGGCTTAATTTCCAGTTCTTTTTAAATGATCTAATGTCATACTATCTTCAAGTACATACTATCTTCAAGTAGGACAAGGTAAATGGTGGTTTGGGGGTGGGGAGGGTGTAGCAAAAGCCCCGGGGCAGACCAGATGAATTTGCATTTCACATCAGGCTTTAGGGGGAGTTGCGAAATCTTGGCCAGTGCCATGACTGCGTAAGACTCTATTTCCCTCGAAGAAATGGGCAACAAGTATACAAGGGGGATAGGAAGACTGAGGAAGGAACAAGGAAACACAGGTGGACTCTTCATTTCTTCATTTATCAAACATTTATTAAACACCTAAAGGAGGGAACAAGTTTAGAGACCTCAGGACACTTTCTTTAACAATTTAGGTTGATATTCAATCAACAATTCGATCGATGATTGAATCTTGGCTGGAAGAGGAAACCTGATTCATAGATGGGTTTTCCAAGCTGGGTTCCATAGAAACTAACAGAATTCTGTAGGCCATGTTGCTAAGGTTGCCAGTCATTTTTAGAGGCATAACTGTTTTGTTTCATATTTTATTTAAGTGATAGGAAAATGTTTCTGCACTAGAGTCCCTTCATTCCTTTTATCTCTGGCTTTTCCTCCTCTCTTCTTCATACAAGTAAGTATTTATGCTGGTGGCATAAATAGACTGAGGGGTAATATGAGACCCCCAAACTTGCATGCTCTAAGGAAGGTCTGCTATGTCCACATAAGGACATACTCTTAGTGTGAAAGAACTTTAATAGATTAGTGTGTGTGCATAGAGAAGAGAAGAAAGGATAATAGTTTCCCAGTAAAACACCCAAAGTTACCCATTCCCTTGTGGGTAAATGCCCAGCCAAACAAAGTTGGCCCAGAGGGGCCTGCTGAGGCCCCAAAGATAGACACAAACCTAAGATACTTTAGGTATCTCAGACAGGATGGCAGGGAGCCACAGGAAAGGGGCAGAATGGGCCCGGCAAGTCGGGGACAAAGGGAACAAAATCAAAATAGAAATCAAAGTAATGGCTGCTGCTGTCAGCCTCCCCCCAGGTGTCTCAGCCCCCTCTCTTCCAAATGCCTCTGCCTATCTCAAGTCCATGCTTCTCCTTCCATATCTCCCAAGTCCCTGGTGCAATCCAAAGCTGAGAATGCAACTTTTTCTTCCCATGCCTCTCTGCTCCACATGCCTCTTCCAGGTCTTCTCCAAGTCTCCTCCTCACCTAACTCTCCCTTTACTAGGTGGGCAGGGAAGATGGAGCCTCCCTTTTTATGGCAATTGCAGTCTGTAACATTTGCCCCCAAAACAAAGATGGCACCGCAGAATGCACTTTCCCAAATGACCGTCCATCTAGCAGTATGACTGGGGCGAGCTCTGGAGTCAATCCTAAACTCGCTGCCGTAGTCACACACCCCAGGGGTGGTGTTTAGAGTCAGCGAGGCATGGGCGCCTCCCTGGTAGCGTGGGGGTTAAGTCTCAGCACTATGAAGCTGTCCGCAGCCACTGCAGCACGAGTTCGATCCCCGGCCAGGGAGCTTCCCACAGGGCGCAGCAGACCTCTCCTGTCTCCCCGCTGCTCCCCTCAGCAGTGGATTTCAGTCAATCTGCCTGTTCTGCTCCCCACTCTGTTTCTGGTGAATCCTCTCACCACCCCACACCTCTGGCCTGCACCCCAGCTTGTGTGCATAAATAAATCTTTAAAAAAATAAAAATAAAGTCAGTGAGGCTCAACTTCCTCATCAAGAAAGTGGGTCTGAAGATAAATGCACTGACCTCATAGCATAGTTCTGAGAAGACGGTGATGAACACAGACTATCAAAAAGATTTAAAAAAAAACAACACAATGTTTGGTATTCATAGGCTCTCAGTGGACACGAACCACCACCGTTATTATTGTCAAGCATCCAATTTCTTACTCTTTCATCTAGAAATTGAGTAAAAACAGTTGGAAGCCCCTGAGTTTGGGAGTGACGAGGCTCTTCCCACGCCATTAGAGTGGGCTGGGCAGAGACGGTGAGAGACTGAGGGCCCCACACTCCAAGCCAGACCGAAGTTACACCCAGAAGCCCGAGCTCTAAATATGCCAGATGTTTGTCCTCTCTGAGACCTCCGAGCCCCAAGGACCCTCCTGGTATCTCAAGTGGGCTTCCTTTGTCATCTGTTTGTCTAAAACCCACAAACTTTTGTGCCTCTAGTCATCCAAAAAATATTCACTGTTGTCTTCCTGACTTAAGAATTCGATTATCCCCTTTCCAGCCTTCCTCCAGCTTCTTAAATCCAGCCTCCCTCCCAGCTTTGCGCCCTCCGGCCAGCCACGTGGGTGATGAGCTGCATTTCTCCTTGTCAGTCCCATAGTTACTAGGGGAACCTCATTTTTCTCAGCCATGCGCTTATCTCCCATCAAACTCCAGCAGGAAGGGAGGCACGTTGGCCATCACATACTTCTGCATTTATCTGGTGTGAAAGCTGGGTGGTTATTTCCAAGCCCTGTCATCTCTGCCCTCTGGATTTGTCCACCGAGAGACCTTGTAAGAGTCCACAACTCCTGGGAGTGTCCGGGGCAGGGCGACCTTGACCTTCAGGCATCCGTGGCCTCGCCGGGGCTGTTCCTGACATTGCAAGTTGGAGCTCAGGGTCAGGAGCAGAATGGGTGAAGGGGCGTACCAGAGCTTCTCCTGCCCACCACTCCTTTCTGACTTGGCGGCCCTCAGCTGGGAGGAGCCAGCTCAACAGGACCTGAGCCTGTTCTAATTGTGACTTTTACCAGGCTCCCTTGGCCTCCATGAAGAATAAAGGGAAGAGATTCCCTTTTAAGCCCTCGCCTGCCTCCTTTGAGTCCATGCATTTGCCTCCTGTCTCCTGCTTCCTTTTCTGCTCCCTCTTCCTCTTTTCCTTATTCTATTTTTTTAGAACGACTTTTCAAAAATGCAATCCAGAGTGTGTTCTCTTTTCTCCTTAAACTCCTTTGATGCTGCTGACTTCCTTTAAGAGACGCTTCAAATCCCCTTGGGCAGCAAAGCAGGGCAGCCATGGCCCGGCTCGCGCCTTGCTGCTTCCTCACAGCGCAGCGTCCGTGCGCCCAGTCAGACTCCAGTCTGACTCGCCTGTGCCGGCCCGTCGGCCCTCACCAGGGCCGCGCTGACTCAAGTCGCTCAGCTTGGACACTCCCAGAAGCTTCTTTGGCTTCTCGAATTCTCAGCTCTTTCCTTCCTGGGATGGTGAGTGCTCTGAGGTACAGACAGAGTCATTGTCCATTGGTCACTATGCTCAGCACAGTTCCTGGGACACAGTAAGAGCGAGATAAAATAGTTCTTCAGAGACTGCTCCTTTAACACCCCGTCCCAAAACATCCTTTGTTCAAAAACCTCCAGGAGCCTCGTGTCCTTGACGAGGCATCAGTGAGACAGTCCTTCCATCTCTTCAACCCTGTGCCCTTTTATACTCTCTTGGTCCAGCCAGATGAACTCTGCAGACCGTTTCGCACCTGCTCCCTACATTTCTTGCCTCACATGTCTGACCTTGGTAGTCTCCTTGCCCTGGAATTCTCTGAGTCTTCTCATCCAATTGGCTAAGACCAGCTCCTGTGTCCCCAACCCCAGACTGTCCCTTCCTTCCCCTCGCCCCACCCACTTTAGTGCCCCCTCCCCTTGCCAGGGTTTCAGACAGACAAGCTGCCCCCTGAGACACGTGGAGGCAAGCGATGCCTGGTGATGCCTGACTGCCAAGGGCAAGCTGCTCGAATGCAAGGCCCTTGCGTTGCTCCCCTAGCAGGAACAGGACACGGTGGTGTCAGCCTGGCAAGAGGCCGCGTGCCAGAGGGTCCTGAACAGGCCCACCTTTCTCTTACCTAGGCCAAAACACTTTCACTCCTCCAAATGCCACAGTCAGTTCTCATTTATGGATGGGCTGATACTGCAGCGAGTGGATTATCAAGAATGGCGATTATCTTTGCTGCTGCTTTTTTTTTCCCTAAAGATTTATTTATTTATGCAAACAAGAGCTGGGGTGTAGGCCAGAGGTGTGGGGGTGAGAGGATTCTCCGGAGACAGAGTGGGGAGCAGAACAGGCAGATTGACTGAAATCCACTGCTGAGGGGAGCAGCGGGCGAGGCAGGAGAGGTGTGCTGGGCCATGTGGGAAACTCCCTAGCCGGGGAATCGAACTCGTGCTGCAGGGGCTGCCGATAGCTTCATAGTGCTGAGACGTAACCCCTTGGACACCAGCTTCTCTTCCTCTTTCCTTGCATGTCTCCCTTCCCACCCCTCCCCCCCACTCCTGCCTTCTCCCCTCTGGCAGGCTTATTGCGCGCGCCTTTCTAGTGAGTAAGCCCAGAAATAGGAGAAGGTGTAACGTGAATCCACCGTGCTGCTCGTAGCGGCAGCTCTGGGAGGCCCTTGGTGGAGAGAAGATTGAAGCCCACAAATGTGGAACCTTGGAGGCAGCCCGGCCCGCCATCCCCATGGGTAACTAAGACTTGGGGGTAGTAACCATCCCCCACTTCTGAGCTCTCTGCTGTCTGTCCTCAAAGTGAACCCCCTCTGAAGCAGAGCAAGCCCCTTCCCATCTTTCCAGGGCATCTGGTGGCACGTGGTGGAATCCAGCTCTTTTCTATTGAACAGTGTGATTGTGGGCAAGTCATCTCTCTCTGGGCCTCAGTTTCTTCCTCAGCCATGCAAGGACTTAGATCAGGTGATGTTATACAGCCCACGGTGTGGTCATAACCAGTTCTGCAATGGGTCACAAGTATTGCGTCGCTGCTACTGCTGCTCTAGCTATACGAGGTACAGGAGTTCAGCGTTGCCCACGTTTTCTCACACCCCGAGGGCCTTTTGGATGCGAGAGCAAGGCAGGTGTCAGCATGCACAGAACCTGGCCAGCCAGCAGGAGTGGGGAGCACCTGTCGTCATCATCGTCTTGACCAGAATCGAGAGTTTCGAGCCCCTAGACCAGGCAACCCGCGGGGTCCCTCCGGTGCTGGCATCTGGCCCCAGGCGGGCCAGCGGCAACGCTCATCGGAACCAAAGAGCTTGCCAAGCGAGACACTGCAGGCTTAAGGTCACCCCAAAGAGCTCTTAGTGCAACTGAGTCTAGAGCCCCTTTCTAGATCAATCCACAGAGACTTTATCGGGACCTGTGGAAAGGTGGACCTTGGTGGAAACCAAGGTGGAAAGAGGTTTCTTCCTTCCTCCCCAGCGGGCTAGACCTCCCCAGTTCCAGAACTGCCCTGGTCTTGGGCTTTGAGCAAAAGTAAGAGCAGTGAAACCAAAGCTGCCGCTCGTTCTGCCGCGCATGACATGGTGAGTCCTCGCCCGGCTCTCAGCTGTCAGCTTCCTTCCCGTCATCCCCGGGACCACCCGTGCAGACAGGAAGTGTGCTGGGCCCTCTCGGAGCCCGTCAGTCGTGATGGCGAGGCAGGTCATCGTTTGAGAGAGGCAGCAGGAGAGACGTATTATATTTACATTTTTCTAAATTGAGCTGGAACCAGGGCCCAGCAGGCCTGGGGGAAGGGCCATGGGGTGAAGGGAAGCTGGGAGTGGGGGATGGCTGGACGTCAGCCTGAGGAGGGGGCTTGGGGTGAGGGAACTACCTCTGGGCAGGGCTGGAGGAGGGATGGGTTGGCTCCAGACAAAGAGAAACCTGAGAGTGAGGGATTAAGCTGGAAAAACCTGTGAGGGGAGCAGCCTGCTTTCGAGGGAATCTCCAATATCAAACCCTTTTCCTGAAGAGCTTACTAAGAAGGACTTGAAGAGTAGTTCCCCATCCCCCACCTCTGAGGAGAGGAAAGAATGCAGGCCCAGGAGCAGGCCACCACATTAATCATCACTGTCCCCAACCCCAAAATGGAACTTCAAAGCTCCTTTGCTGCAGGCAGGCTCCTCACAGCCCAATTGTGGGGTTTTCCTCAGGGCCTGGTGAGAGGAAATTCTTCATTTGCTCCAAGAGCTGCAAGCTCAGTTCTGGGACATGAGCAGTTTGACTTACAGAGTAGAATTTGGCCTAAAAATGTAATCCTGTAAGAGGAGTTTAGTGACGAATTCCTAAAGAATCTCTTGATCAAGTTTCATCACCCTGTTATCAGATAAATACAGGACACAGTGTCAGCTTTTCTCACCTACAGACCAAGGACTTAGGTTTGTGCTATTCACTAAGTGGTGATGGGAGGTTTTGAGGGTGAGATTTGCATCCTCTTCATTCACAGCACCTAATCACAGGAGCACATAGTAGGCGCACTCATTGTTTGAGGAAGAAGGAAGAAGTAAAAGAATGAAAGACGTAATCCTATAGTGAGCACCTTGGTGGACTGTAGAGGTGATTCTACAGCCATCACTATCCATCAAAACTGCCCAGATTTCCAGGCTGAGCTGATTTAGGGGGACAGTCTTCCCTTCTCCACCGCTACCCCCAGCCCTACAGGGGCTATGATTCCTTACTTGAAGTGCTTGGGTGATGTGAGCCTCCTTTGGGCAGTCTTCTATAGCAGTACAAATGGGTGGACTTGTAAAGTTATGAGTAGTTTGGCACCATCTATCAGTTGCCAACCACTGTTGTGGCAATGCTTTGTAACAAGTGCCCCCAATCTCAGCGACTTACCAGTGAGACAGGGAGCAAAGAGCAGCGGAAGGGACCAGCTCCAGCCTCACGGAGAACCCCGTCCTGGAAATGATCAGGTCAAAGTGGCCAATTATTAAAGAAAAAGTAGAGGATGTGGGCTTCAGCTAAGGGTGACCTGAATCACACCCAGAATTTTTTATTCATTTATTTATTTATGCATACAAGAACTGGGGTGCAGGCCAGAGGTGTGGGGGGTGAGAAGATTCACCAGAGACAGAGTGGGGAGCAGAACAGGCAGACCTACTGAAGTATACTGCTGAGGGGAGCAGAGGGGAGACAGGAGAGGTCTGCTGTGCCATGTGGGTTCACTCCTTGGCTGGGGATTGAACTCGTGCTGCAGTGGCTGCTGATAGCTTCATAGTGCTGAGACTTAACTCCTTGCACCACCAGGGAGGCCCACAACCAAGATTCCTTTCAGCTCTGATAACCTTTGGTCTGCCTGGTAGGAACCATGCAGGATAGTGTCCGTTACCAACAGTGGTTGGATGTATAAAACTAGTCCCGAGGATGCCTGAGCTGTAAGTGAGGAAATACTCCAGAATCATCTATACAACCCACATATCCTCCAAATGTCTGCACTACCAGGCAGTGGCCCAAACATCCAGGAAATTCCTTTCTCTGAGCCATCCTGTTTACCCAAACTGAGTCATCCCCCTGGGTTATCAGGCACCTGCCATCTTCTGCAATGGCATTTAAGCACAATTCAGGCACCACCCAGGGGCTATTCCAGTATTTCTGGGAATTAGGGGGAGTCACAGGTCATTTCTCTCCTTCTGCTTCAGAAGCAGACATTGTTCGACATCCTCTGTCCTAGGAGCCCTCCCTCCATAATGTGAGAGGAAAGGGTCTAGCTGGACCCCACAGCCTGACAAACTTGAGATGCCCAGTCTGTGCGTGAGTAATGAAGGAAGGACGCATGAAGGCGTGGTGGAAGGCAGAATGTCAGGTTAAAAGTCACTGAGAACACACTCATGTTCTTATTTCTTTTCTTGCCATGACAACCAGGAAGCTCAGAGTGAGCTTTGGTGCTGAACCAGAGCCACATGTGGGTCCTTAGAGTTTGCATATTTGTTTCTCCCTCCTTTCTCTGTTATTTACTTTTTTCTAGTATTCTGTAAACCTAGTTTTCTTTTTGCTGACTTTTCCCAGTCTTTTGGGTAAAACGTAAGGGTAAATGAAGAATGTAAATCAAGGTTCTCAGTCATGCTTTGTGGCTAGGGAACTTCTCCCAATCATGACTAGTTTTACTGACCTTCTGCTTCACTGACTGCATTACCGCAGCCCAGATGGGTAGATGGGAGGATGGGCGCATGGGAAAGATGAATGAATAACTGGACTTTACATTCCCATTTGGCAGATGGATAAAATAAACACGAGTGAGTAAGCCAGGTCATTCATTTGTTCTCCCAGTAAACATTTACTGGAAATTCACCAAGCTGTTCGCTGAAGATTGGTGATGAATCAGTAGCTCTCCCCAACTTGGTTCTCTCTCGTTTTAAGAAGCTGAACAGGGTGCACTGATGTGAGATTTTTGAGATCTCATGAATGCAGGCCAGGCAGGAGCAAGACACAGAAACAGCAGGGGCCAGCCAGAGGCATGTGTGTGTGTGTGTGTGTGTGTGTGTGTGTGTGTGTGTGTAATAGCAGGAACATTGGAGATGAGAATATTTGTACAAATGGAGGCTGATGCTGGTGAAAGTTTATTTGCTCACAAAAAGATGAGAAATCGGGTTGGAGAAGACCCTTGAAGGAAACCTTAGATGCATGGAGTAACGAGGCCGGGGAGGGGAGTGATGCTTCAGGGTTGAGCTGGTACCTTCTTGTGTGGTGAAAGGACGGGAACTCGGTCGACGTCAGAAACTCTGTCTCCCAGCTTCATCCCTTTCAAGGTGTGTGGCCCTGGGAAAATGATTTCACCCAGGTGAGACTCACATGTTCCACTTGAAAAGTGGAAATAGTAATCCTGTGACACTGAGGATTATCTTATCGACAGAGCTTGCTGGCTGCACCTGGTAGATGTTTAGGAAATGTTGGTTGAAGCTCCATGACTTCTGAGGGCTTGGAGTCTTGCTCAGAGGATACAGAAGGGGAGGCATGGCCAGATTTTCCAGAAGACCATAGTGTCCAGGCTTTTTTTTTTTTTTTTTGATGACTTTTATTTGTTTACTTTTGTTATTCATATCTTTTACATTATTGTGTGTTCCCCATAGGTAACCCATTATGGTGATGGCTTCACGAGCGTCCAGGCTTTTAAACATCCTGTGACTAAGAGCCACATTTTCCTGGACATAACTGGGGGTCACTTCTGGAAACTCCCTGACCCTCACCTGTTCCTAAGACAGAGGAGAGGACCCCTGACACATGGGTCTTTATCACACCATAAACCTGAGATCCACTGTTAGGAGACTTTGAATTCTTTTTCTAAGAAACCTCTAGCTGGGCTTTCAAAGGGAAAAAAAATAGGGAGAAAACTCAAACAGAATCAGAAAGCCAAGAGGAGCTGTCGCAAAAGATATTGCAGAAATCCAGCATGTCATTAAGAAATTATTATGAACATTTGTATGCCAGTAAGTTGATAAATCTGAAGAGGTGAACAAATTCCTTTGTTTAATTTTCTTTTTTTTAATTCGAGTCTTGAAATTCTTTTTTTTTTCTTTCTTTTTTTTTAAGATTTATTTATTTATGCACACAAGAGCTGGGTGTATAGGCCAGAGGTGTGGGGGGATGAGAGGATTCACCAGAGACAGATTGGGGAACAGAACAGGTGGATCGACTGAAATCCACTGCTGAGGGGAGCAGCAAGGAGACAGGAGAGGTCTGCTGCGCCATGTGGGAAGCTCCCTGGGTGGGGATCGAACTTGTGCTGCAGCGACTGCCTGCGGATAGCTTCATAGTGCTGAGTCTTAACCCCTGCACCACGAGGGAGCCCTGAGACTTTGCATTCTTATGCATTAGTACTGTCAAGAAACCATTGGTCCTTCTATCTACATCTGAAGAAGCTGATACGGTCATTACCTCCCCACTTTATACACAGTTTTGCTTTCTAAGGTTTTAGTCACCAGCAGCTAAGGGGTCAACCACAGTCTGAAAATACTATGGATGATAAGATTTTGAGAAAGACTTATTTTATTACAGTGTATTATTATAATTGTCCTATTATTAGTTATTGTTGATCACTGACTGTGTCTAATTCATAAATTAAATTCTATCCTAGTTATGTGTGTATAGGAAAAAGCAGAGTATCTGTAGGGCTCCAAATAATCTCCTTTTCAGGCATCCCCTGGGGGTCTTGGAATGTATCTCCAGTCGATAAGAGGGGACTACTGTATTGTATCATTCCTGTGGGGGTGAAGGGAAAGGAGAGGCTGAGTCTCCCTTAATCACAAAGAAGTGAAGAAAACGCGTCTCTCTGGCCTGCCCCAGAATTGCACTGATCTGTATATTGTCAGCTCTTAACACTGAAACTTTCAACTTCAAGCCTGTTCCTTCCTGTCTGGACTTCCAGGGTTTCTGAATTGAACTCAATCCATTGTATGAACCCCAGGTGGGGTGCCATGCAGATTGAAAGGGAATTCCACTTATTGTCTTTATTTCCTAAGCAGTTTCTGAATTTGGTTCCGTGGATTTGCAGGAAAGCTCTTGACTACTAACCACATAGCAAACTTTCAAATACCCCCTTTTCTGGTTCTTCCAATCGCCTGTGTAGTCTCCAGGAATCCGCTGGTGAGAATTTCTCTTGCTGCGCTGCACTTTGCTGCCATGACAGTTCAGCTCTAGGACACTGGCAGCCTCCTCTTCATGGTGCTCTGCCTCTCTCTGCAGACCCTGAGAACTTGGGAGGGTGACCCATGACCTCTTCATCTTCGTTTCCTAGCAGTGAGCTTGGTGCCCAGTGGATAGGCAGGGAGATCTATAGTGTGTACTCAGTGCTCAGTGTGCTCCTGCTGAGAACTATGCTCCATAAATGCTTGTTGGATGGGTGGATGGTGGGCGGATGGATGGGTGGGTGGGTGGGTGGATGGATGGATGGATGAGTAGATGGATGGATGG
>PVIJ01007258.1:44080-84281 GCA_004024925.1 Scalopus aquaticus | reverse complement strand
TGCAATTTGCCGCAACATGGATGGAATTGGAGGGAATCATACTCAGTGAAATAAGCCAGAAAGAAAAAGAAAAATATCGAATGGTTTCACTTATAACAGGACTATAGGGAGGCCGGGTGGGAGAGAGACACTCAGCGGTGGGGGAGGGGGGAGGGGAGGATAAGGGCACAGGATGGAGGAGAGGAGAATACAGGGGACCATGGAGATGGATCACGGGTGAATTGGTGGTGGGCTGCCCAAGGGGAATACAAAATGTAAAAGACATAAATAACAATAAAAAAAATGGAAAAAAAAATATCTCTGTTGCTGCTGTCATATATCACCACAAATTGAGTGACTCAAAACAACACAAATTTATTTTTCTACATTTATGGGAACTAGAAGTTCAAATTAAGTTTTTAAGGAAAACAAAGTGCCACCAGGGCTGGTTTCTTCTTCCTTCCTCCACATCTCGAGGTTGTTGGAATTCTTTGGCTCCTGGTTACATCATTCCAGTCTCTGCTTCCGTGGTCAAATCGCCTCTCTCTTTTCTTTCATCAGACTTGTCTCTTATAATGATATTTATGATTACATTTAGGGGACACCTAAACAATCTGGGATGAGATTGTCATCTCAAGATCCTTAATTTAATCATTGTAGTAAGTGTCTCTTGCCATGTAATATACTCAGGTGTTAGGAGTTAGATATGGACATCTTTGGGAGTCAATATTCAGCCCTCCAGAAGTTCCTACCAGTGTGTGATCATGGCTTAAGCATCTTATCCTCCCCTATAAAATTGGTTGTGAAGATGACAATAGAGGATAGATAGAATATGTCTAGTAAATTTCCTGACAGAGCCTAGCTGCTCAGTAATATTCCTTTCTTATCCTTCAGGTAATCAGTAGATGACATCTCTAACACATCACACAGGGAAGTGAGAAGATTTACTTTCAGTGAAATCTGAGATCTGGTAGGTGAGGTGGACCCCAGATCCCCCTGAAATGTTCCCTGGGCGATAGGGCCTTCTCTCCATTCTCCTGAATGTCACATCTTGCATTCTGATTTTGGAAACTTGGTTACTTTCTTCATCCTGTTACCTTCTAGTTTACAATAGATAAAAACTTCACTGCTGGTAATCAAATTAATTGTCTTTTAAAATAATTATGTCCTGTGGTAATCAATTATACAAGCCTACCAGATGGCACATAAAGTGTATGCTAAATGGAATGATCATTATATTCAAGTTTATTCTTTTTTATGGTTTTACTATGCCCTGGGCCTGGTCTACCTGGGAGAGACACTTAAAAAAATGTACTATTATGTTGGTACTATATGTTTTGCTTTCTTCCTCTTTAATCATCCCTTTTCAACACAGGCATAGGATGAGCATAGTAGTACTCAGTTTCCCTGATTAGAAATGATTCATTGATGGTCACTTGGGAAGCCTCATACTGGAAATCTCCTTGGTGACAGCATTAATTAGAGGTTTTAATTTGGCTGTCATCAAGCTGAATGTGGTTCAAGTAGTCTTCTTTAATAGCTTAGTCCAGTGTTTCAGTTTCATACCTTCAGATGGGCAAAACTCCAGTTTTTTCCCATTGGTAACACCTCTCACTACTGCATCTTTGACTCACTTGCTGCCCAAAAGTCTCTGTAAGGCAGAAGCTGACATCTGGAAAAACAAAGGAAGAAACGTTGAAATCTTTGCACTTTAAAAAACTCCCCACCAAAATAAAAATACTTCTTCTTGAAGTCTTATGGACATTGCTCTCTCTAGCTGCCTTTACCCTGTTTGCCTTGTGATGGCCCTTTATTTTTTCAGAGTTGCAGATTAACATGAGAGTTGTCTTACAAAAGTTGTTGAATGAACCGGTTTTATGACTGTAGAAAAGTTGCTGAAAATACCTAAAACCTATTCATAGAAGGAGGCAAATAGAATCACTTGATTCCACAGTGTTTTTGCTCAAACATTCTATTATTCCATGTTTCTATAATTTTTTCAGTAGAAAAAAGTAACCAGTTGATAATAGGAAACAAAAGCCATAATAAATTTGGGGAAGGAAAAAAAGACTAAATAGGCAGGTGGAGAGAAAGGGGAAGAAGTCAGAGCAGCCTCTGTAATCTGCATTGTTTACTCTGGCCAGGAATTAAGTTCTTCAGGCCACATCTCTTGTCTTTCCCTTGCTCTGTTTTATCTTTCATCTTTATCAGATGGTCACTAAGATTTCATTAGCTCAAAAAGTCTTTGATCTCTGATTTCTCTGCAAGTGACACACCAAAGGGCATTTGCACTTGTGTTTATTAGCAATAGCTTCTATTAGCTATTGCTTATAATAGCTTCAGTTATTGGTGCTTTATTTTTGTGTGTGTGCTTCAGTGTAGCAAAAATTCCTGCCAAGACCAAAATACTCTGAAGGTAGAATTTTAAGTGGAAAATACTGTAAACATGACATCAGTTTTGCTGATCATTACTAATCAATGTGTGCAGTTCTGGCCTTGGCATGAACGGATACCTCAAGGTTTTGTTTATTCATAGCTAAATGGATACTCTGTCCCAGAATAGGTAGGAGTGTTTCCCAGCAACACAAACCTGCAGTTACAGATCCAGGGAAAGATTGAAGTTTGAGCTGTTTGTGAATTGCAGGGAAGCCGGGGTTGCAGTTGATTCTCCATCCACTAGATGGAGGTAGAGTTGCACAGAAGAAAAATAATCATGGGGGGGTGGTGGGGGAGGGAGCTGATCTGTCATTAGGTAAGATCCACAGGTAAAATGTACAGATTTCATACTTTCAAACACGAGTGGAAAACATTGGGTGGAGGCATAAGACTGTTAAACCTTTTGATTTTATGCAAAAATTCAACTCCTTTACCACCATCAAATAGCAGTCCCTACTTTACTTAATTTTTATACCTGGATCTACTGATGGGCTTCACTTTCATGCCCATACCAGCCCCAATCCTGAAGTATTCCCTCCAGCAGCAGGAAGAATAGTAGTTGCCTACTACACATGTGTTTGATCAGCAACGTAGAGGTCAAATAATCCAGGGGCTGGAATTTTTAGTTTTTAGGGTGGGCTTAGTTTCTGCCTCTTGACATTATACATATGGGGATGAGTTTATTCTATAGGAAAAGGATTTCGATGCTGGTTCAGGCAACAAATAATACTGGAATATCAATTGAGAATAAATTTAAGTGGTACTAATTTGGTAAAATTAGTTTAGTAGTATCTACTATTGCAACTTCCTTTCTTCCTTTTCCTTCCTTTCTCCCAACTTACTCTCACTTCCCCCTCTTTCCACTCTCTTTTTCTCTCTCCATGGTGTTCTCTCCACTTCTCTGTCCCTTTCTCGTTCTTACTGCTTAGTAGATCCCAAATCTGGAACTTGAATTCTTGGCACTTTTCTGTCTTTAGAATCTTTAACTCTATTTTCTCTCCTGTTTTATCTTGCCTTGCCTAGGATTCTATTCACTCATTGAGTGGAACTCCACCTAGTGTTGGAAGCCTTGGTATCCAATCCTTCTCCACCTGCTTGGGGGTTATAGTCCTATGAACATGAAGAGCTCACCTAAGTAGAATTGACCAGTGCCATGTCATGCTCATGTGCTTCTGCCCTAGAATGTGTCTTCTAATTTGGGCCATTGTCTGGGGCATGTGTGAGCCTTTCAGTGAAGTGTAGGACCAAATAAATACCCTTGGGTTTGTGGAGGAGGACTGGGGGAAAATGAAGATAGAATTTGAGACATAACCTCAGATGAGACAACGCCTCAAAAAAGATTAATTTTTTTGGTGCCTTCTATTTTATAGGTTTCCTCTGATCTCTGAATGTAAAATGTTCCTGCATGGTATGAGTAAGTAGGTTATTTTGGGGACCTGAGAATGCTATTATCATTTATTTATAGAAAGTTTTTTTGAGCATTTCCAGACCCAAAACACAACTTATCAAATTATAACAAACAGGAAAATTTCACTTTCAGATAGCAAAGGAAACCTGTCCTTGAAAAATGTGTGTTAAGTTTATATTACACTAGTCTATATATCCATGTTTGTTTTAACATATTAAAATGTATTGAGTTATTTGCCTTCAAGTAAACTTTATAGAAAAATACATTATGTTTATCTTTGACTCTGAGTCCTTTTGGCCACATCAACAATTTTTCCTTACACTTGAATTTTCTAGGTAAAAGCGATTGGTAAAGATGCTAAGTATTGGAGTCAGACTGCTAGTACGGCTTAATAGTTGTATATCCTTAGGTGCAACCAGGCTTCCATCAGCTTTATTTATTTCTGACTCAAGAATAGGAATAATTGTGACCACTTAAAATTGCTGTGAGGATTAAATGAGAGAATGTACTCAAAAGGATAGGAAGTAGATAAAACTTGGAGAGGAATACCAGATCCACAATACACAAACTTAATAAATGTTCTTTATTATTGTAGTGAAGAAACTGTTTGGATAACACATTGAACCATCCATCTGCGGCATGTAAAATTAATCTGGACTTTTCAGTAGTTCAGTTATCTCACCAGGTCAAAATATGGCTTCTTGTAATGCAAATGCAACTTGCGAATATTAGAGTTGCTTTAATATTGTTCTTAATGGTTTGTGCCTTCTTTAACTGGGCAACCTCAACAAATAACACATTTTCAGTTCAGAGAAAAGTAGTGGAATGGGATGAGGACAGGACTTATTTCTTTTATACCCATAGCTTATTTCTTTGACTTTGGAGTGACTGGGCAACTTGGTAGTTGGAATCGAGTTGATGCCACAACCTTTTTAAAATCTGGGCATGACAACATTTCAAGAAAGACAGGAAAGGAACAGCTGGCTCTTGCTGCAGAACTCAGTTTTCAAGTTTAGTGTCTGATTTTGTTCTAATGGACATGATGCCACATCATACCATTTGTTTAAACTTGTCTACTTCCTCTTTTCTTCCTCTTTTCTTCTGATCATTTTCTTGGATTCTAATGTTTGCATTTTTTTTCACAGCTGTCTTGCGCCTTGGATAGTCCACTGACATTGAATTCCTTCATTAAGCTGTATGATTTTTGATACCAGAGACACTATCCTGGTCATACTGTGATTTCTGGATCTGTCCAGAAATCTTATCTTAGGTGCTCCGTAAATATGACTTTGTTATGAACTTGTGCCCCATACCCCAATTCTTATGTCGAAACCTGACCTCTGATGTATTTGGAGACAGTGTTTAAGGAGGAATTAAGATTAAGTGAGGTCTGTAAGGGTGGGGCACTAATCCAATAAGCCTGGTACAGGATTCCCCCAATATCCATAGTAGAGTGTTTTTATTTGGTATGATTTGTTTGGTTATTTGGGGGTGGCGGAACACTCAAAAATTAGTCCATGTAAATTAAAGGCAACAGAATTCCCAACCTCCCTCTCCTTCCTCCCCCATAACCTAACAAAGCATACAAAACAGAAATGCTCTACCTATAGATAGCAGGGAAAACCTGTATTCTTATAAGAACAGAACACTCTCCATTTGTGCATAACAAAGGTGCACAGGAAGGTGCAGTGAGAAAGTGGTTTTCAAGCTGAGAAGATATCAACCCTGATTCAGTTTGGTTATGGGCTCTAGCCTCTAGAACTGTGAGAAGACAAATTTCTGCTGTTTATTTTGTTATGTCAGCCTGAGCTGAGTAATACAGAGTTGAATCAGGAAGATGTGGTGTGTTGCTTTCAGTAACCATTTGTCATGAAAGGTCAATATCAATTCTTCTCTCCTCTAGGATGCTTGGTGTTGCAGATCACCTCAAAGTTTGAGTGACAAAAAACAGGGGAGCAAGAAATAAGCCCTTGACAGAAGACAGGAGTCTGCTATAAGAGGTTCATCCCACAATTCAAGGGAACCGTCAGGTATTTAAAAGAATGTACTCATTAAGAAGGGCTTTTTAATTTCTTTTGCAATTCTGCTGCTCCCATACAAACTGCCGGGATGTGGTGATGGCCCAAGGGAAGTTGAAGTTGTTAGAGGAAGGAGCAAAATAATAATTGTTGGGTATCCAAGAATGTGTCTACATGTGTCCAGATTCATAGGGTTTTAAAGGCTCATGAATCAAGCCTGTGGCATCCTGATTTTGATTTAGTATTATCCGTTGGAATCAAATTTTGCTTGAACTTTGTTTAAACCTTCCTGAGCAAATGATCCTTCAGATGTGCACCGTGAACGTCCGTGTATGGCAACAAGGGACATGCGGGGATGGATGTTTCGCATAATTTACTGCAAGCATCCGCTGGTCACACATCACTGCTCGCCACAGCAGCGCAGTGCCGGAGAGGTGCTGCTGGCAATCTGGCCTTCTGTTTTCTGCTCAGTTGCTGCTCCATAGTGATTCTGGGAATTAAGATAGAAATCGGAGAATTACAATGAAAAAAAAAAAAAAGCAAGGAATGGGGCTTCCTTAATCTGCCTCCCAAACTGTGAACCCTCAAACCAAAAATTAGTGGGAAATATTCAAGCTGAGTCTTATTTTCACTCTAAAATTTTAACTCCTCTTTGTATTCCCTCACCTAACTTATTTCATCCACCTGCTCTCTTTGTATGTGCGCGTTTGTGATGGCACTCCTCCACGATGGCACTTTCTTCCTGAGAACAATACTTCTTTAGATTTGCATGGCATAAATTTCAGAGTGCTTTCTCATCTTCTACATCACTGGATTTATGCATTGGCTACATCAGGTTTCAAGTTAATGCAGGACGGGAATTGTCTTAATTCACCTTTTAGTGCTACCCACCTCAGCACTCTCCATATTTACTCAGCAATGATTCATTCAATAGTTATGTTAGAGGTTAGAGAAATAAAAATTGTGGGTGTCTTTCAGATGAAAGACTAAACACTTTGATAGACAAGTTTTTGTAAATATCTGAACTGCAGGGAACTCAGATAATTAAAAAAAGCACGTGGTTTTATGCTGGGTCTTTTGTCTCACGATTTTGTCATTTGTTGAATTTTGGTTTGATTTTTGACTTTGATTGAATTTCATCTTTCTTAAAATGACTGAAACCTATAGGTGAGACTTGGGTAACGCTGCGTGTTTTATCTCCTGTCAATTAGAAATTATCAGAAAATTGAACTTTTTGTGTGAAACATAACTGGGAAATTTTAGCAATAACAACAATTAGTGTTAGATGCTTTATATGGTTCACTGAATTATAATAAATAGTAGTGATGCTATCAGTCTTTTTATGTTAATCCATATTAGTTTACTACTTGGGGTTAAAATTTGGCCTAAATTGAAACTGTTCCATTAAGTAGGCTTGTAGATATTAACATTACATACAGAGAACACCATTGTCATGACCTAATCTATCCCTAAAAGTGCAAAGTAATTTTTTCTGTAACTTTGCATATTATCTATAAGAGGAGAAGTGCAGGAAAAAATAGGATAGTCTATTATGAATGAGTTTAATATGGTCTGTTAAAACTGGAGCTATATTCTAAAGCTTGTGTCTGACACTGAAATCATGAAATAAAACAACCACGTCAATTTATTTTATTAACCATCAAAAGTATCTTGTTGCCTAGAATTTGGTTTAATGCTAGGGAAACAAAACCCAACTGTTGTGAGTTTATTGAATCCTATAAATAAATTAAAAATGTGATTAATATCATTAGAAGCAACATGTCTATGATGTTATAGCAATTTAAGAGTACTTCTGCAATTCATATTTCTTGTCTCCATTAACAGTGAGTACATGTTCATATAACAATATTTGAGGAAAGGGAAAAAAGTGAGTCATTGCTTTTACTGTCACTTCACCTTTCTGCTCAATTACACTTTAAGTTCAATGATACCAAGAAATAAGCTAAAAGCCGCTTAGTTTGCGTGGGAGACAACGTAAAATGTGTATGGAGTTTTAAACAATTCCAAGGCAGAGGGTAGGATTTCTTCCACAGAATGGCCACCAGATGGCAGTGCACCTCAAGGAATGTTGAGGGAAGGGTGGTTCCACTGGACCAGAACTGCCAGAACCCTAGTGTGGATAGGATCGGCTCTAAGCCAGACACAGGGATGAAGATCTGAAAGTGTCCAAATAATTCAAATTGTGCAGAAAAGCTTCAGGTACACCTTGCTAGTAAATGCTTGGTTGCCGAGATTCAATCCTGGGTGTCTCTGAATGGGAAGGTTACTAGATTGCAGATCTCTCAAAGGCAAGGCTGCCCCCACCAAAAACAGGCACAGCCTGGCACTTGGCATATTCCTATTCTTTCCTCAGATGATCCCATTGTCTCTGGTGCTTTCAGTCTTGTCTATACCCCTAGTGATGACCCATGCTGCCTGTGTAAATGTGTAAATGCCTCCATTTTAGAATATTTTGACAGACATCTTTAATTCTATCAGTTCCTAACTTAACTTTAATGCTTGGCCTCCCACAGCTTAATCCTTTTGTAGTGTTTGCCAGTTTACCATCCATCAAATCCCTAAAACTAGAAATCTAGGTCCTATGTCTTCCTTACTCTTTCTATATGTTGTCTTAAGGCCTAGTGATACAAAATACTATTAAATACTATTTCTATGATCCAAGCCAATGACCCCCCCATGAACTTCTGAAATAATCCCTATTATTCCATTTTTGCTCTATTCCTATCCATTATCTACAGTCAGAGTTACCATTAAAATGCAAAGCAATTGGTGATACTCTGATCTCCGCTCAATCTCTATGAACCAGCCATACCGATTCTCTTTCAATTCTTGCTTTCTTTTTTCTACTTTAAAGCTTTGGACTATGGTGTTATCAATGCTCGGAAGCTATTCCTTTCATCTATATGTGTCTTAGTTTTCAAATCTCAGCTCAAACATCACTTACTCAGGAGACCTCCCGTAACCCAGAAAACTAGGTCGGACCTTCCTATTAGATCATTTGCTACTTCCCATTTGTTGTACTTAACACGCTTATAATCAGCAGTCATTGCTTTCTGCTAGAATATCAGTACCGTGAGGAAAGAGATCGTAACTGTCTTACCCTTCCAATATCTTCTGTGCCTAGCTCAAAACCTGGGATAGAGTTGTCATTCAGTTCATGTTTGTAGACTGAATAACCTTATGAATGGAAATATTTATGAGACTTGAATGAATGAGTTAGCAGACAATTTAAATCTTTTTTAATAGTGGCCTTTTTTTTTGGAAGAGTGTTTGGTGGTTAGGGATGGAGTGGGCATGTTTCAAGACTTTGCTTTAGAGAGAGAATGTGGGCATTCAAATTATATTTCTCCTGGAGTGTGCCCTGTTCCCAGTGTCTTCCTGTGGAAGTAGGTGAGGTTTTACTAGCTCCTAGTTCTTGGGTTGGGAGGAGTAGGGAGGTAAAGAGGAAACTCTTGAGAGTATGAATGTATAGTTGTCCCAGAATTTTGTTTTAATAGGCTTAAGTCAGTTGAGTTGTATTAAAAATAGTAATAATAATATGACAAAGATAGGTCTTCTGCTTCTTTTTCTATAGGAATTTAGAGGAGGAAGTAGTGTATTTACAAAGTCTAGAGTAGTACCTTCCAATAGAACTCTCTGTGATGTTAGAAATACTTTATGTCTCTATTCCTATGGTACCCACTGTTCATGTGTGATTTTTGAGCATTTGAAATATAGCCGATGCAAATTAGGAACTGGATTTTGAAATTTTGTTTAATTTCAACCAATTTATATTTAATTTTCAACTAATTTATATTTCAACTAATTTATATTTAAATTTAAAATAGCCACACGTGGCTAATGACTGCTGCATTAGATTGTTTTGGAAAGGTCTAGAGGATATGAGTTTTGTTGAGGTGAAAATGACTGAGTGGATAGAATGTTTTGTACTGGAGTGCCTTGTATTTCAAAGAATCTGAGTTATGGATTTGAAATGCTTTTATTTATACTGATGTTCCCTTTCCAACTAGCATGTAAAATCAAATCTTTCTGGAGAAGTAAGATGTGGATGTTTTCTCAATAGGAAAATGGAACGGGCTGTTTTATAAGCCTGACTTCCTCTCAGTCTTGGAGTGTGCTATCATTTTCTAATTCAATGTAGTAGCTTTCATTTCCCATCAGATAAAAAGAGATGGCTCAAACCTATTCCAAAAAATCACTTTCAGAAAGCATTGGTTGAGATATCTTCCTGATTCCTAGTATATCAAACAGTAAGTTTTGAAAACAAAACAACACTTATGCTACTTCTAGAATCCCAGTGAGTCTTGTTAGTGTTGACATCAAACGGCTTGATGGTTGGGTAACATGTTTCATGACTTCAAAACACTTTATGAAATTGAATTCCCGTTGCTAAGACTTGTTCTAGTTCGCTCAGTTGGTTAGAACAATACTTGCTACTTAATCTCTTTCATGTAGAGACTACATGAAAAGCACAAAAACTTTTCCTCTGTGTGCGTAACACATACAAGACCATCACGCCTATGTTTGTGTGGCCTACCAGGGTAAGTGGCCAGGGTTTCACATGGCTGAAGGATACTGGTCCAGTGGCTATAAATGATCTAGGTTATTCTTATCTTTGATGCGAACTGATAAAATTACTCACACATCTGTAAACCGTGCATCACACTGCAGCAGGGAAGCTGGGTTGAGTTGGTGCTCCTGAGGTCTAGGATCATGCTTCCTAAAATTTAGTGAATATGTAAGTAGCTTGGACATTTCATAAAGAGACTGTTTTGACTCTAACTCTGACTATGTTACTATAAACATTAGATTTCTTTGAGAGTCAATTTTTATCTTTCAAACATAAGCCATGCTGAGTGTGGAAGGTCAGAATCCCTTTTACTTTTTTTAGCACACATCTTCACAGGGTCATGGACATGTGTGATGGACTTCTGGCTACTTAATAACAACCGATAAAGTGAGTTGCACTGCCAGTGAGAGGGGAAGTGAATACTTTTAGGAAAAAGAATCACGTTAAAAATAATAGTAATACTAGGCATGTGGTTTAGCATTTGTAGATCACTTACTTAAATTCCAATCTGTTGATGCTGTGAGGATAAGGACATTTGACTTAGTGCCAAGAGTAGGGTGGATATTTAACAAATTCTTGATAATAATAATGGTGTTGAAAACATTCTGTGATTGTAGCCCTGAGTCACGAGGTGCTCAATAAATGTAGTTAAGGGAATGAATGAGTCAGATCAATGATGACTATTGACCACTGCAGAGCCCTCTTCCCTTCCCTAGGGAAGCTGTATCAGGAGAAAAGTTGCTTCATCTCCACTGTGATCTCACAAAATTCTTACAGCAAACTGTCCATCTGCTAGGTTTTGTTTTCTCCTTGACTGCTCTCGGTACTTGTGCATTTTCCAATATGCCCCCCTGAGTTTCCTGCCCTGGTGAGAAAGGTCTCTGTTTTCATAACTGCACTCATGACAAATGAGCCTGGGCTATTCAAGATTGTCAGACTTTTCTCAGCTCTCAGTAGGATCTTAGAAAATTATTTTAGATCATAACTTTCCACTTACTAATTATATCATTATTGCTTATGCAATAAAAGAAAGGATAAAGGCCATCCATGTGCACGGTACATGTGAACACTTGTGTTGGCACACACTTGTAGACATTTAAACAAAGAGAAATGGAAAAGATGGTGATCAAGGAGGCCTAAATATGAACTGTCGAGAGTCTCCTTGATCTCAGAGTTAGAAGGAAATTTTTAGGTAAGTCCTACAAAATTGTCACTCTTTTGCTTTGTCTTTTCCCATGATTCTCCTCTTAAAGGAAGAAAGGTGATTATTTTGGTAACTGATTTGGAGAGATTTATTTAGCAGTTGAAGTAATGCTCCATCTCTTATGTTTTTCTATATTGGGAAAACCTTGTTAGAGTTGATACTAGGATGCTCTTGATGAGACGTAGCCACTAGATTCTAGTCAATAACAGTCTCTGAGAAATTTCTCAGATAATACAAAACCAATTAATCCAAGACTGATTAGCTTTTGACAGAGGTTTTCTTCTAAAGATAACACAGCTTAAATTTATGTAGCTTCTTCCCTTAAGGAATTCAGACTGCTCATTCTTTACTTGCTAAATAATTTAATTGCATTACTTCTTTAAAACCTGCTCCTCCACCTGCCTTTCCTAGCTCAGTGTATAGCAGAGTCCCAACTAGGGCTGCTGCATCAGAACTTCTGGGGTGGGCCATATGCATTTCAGTCGGCACTGTAGACAGCGAGAAACAGTGGTTAGTGTCACTGCTCCCATTACGCTGCCTAAGCAGAAACCTGGAAGGAATTCTTTCAAAATCCTTTCCTTTCCTTCCTACATTCAATTGATTTGCTCAAACCTCAAACATAGCTCGCAAACATCCATTTTCCTTCTCCATTTCCACATCCTCTGCCTTAAGTCAGGTGTGCCTTGTTTTGCTCCTGGTCCATGTCAGTGGCTCCAATCACATATTTCTGCTCCATCTCTTACTCCTCCAAATCCATTCCCCACCCTGTGACTAGACTCATGGGTTGGGCCTTTCACGGCAAGTCCCTTATGTGAATCTGAGGCCTGCTAGGGAGTGCATGCTTGGGGGTGTGACAGTGAGGACGTCCGCCACACCCTCTCCTTAATCTTGCCTTCCTCATTTTGATGTTCCCTCATTTCTCCCCTTTGCCTGGATCACAGGTTCGAATTACTTGGGGCCACTTCAGGTTTCTCAAATGGAACTTGTTCCTTTATCTGTTATGCATTTTTACGTTTTCCCTCTGCCTCACACTTTTTGTCTTCTTGACTTTATCCTAATGGCTGCACAAGACCCATTTCACAAATCATCTTCTTTCTGAAACTTGGTATCACTCCTTTCCCAACCATTTTTCTCAGCATAATTAATTCCTTCTTATCTGTAATCCCAACAGACTATGTACACAGTTCTGTTATAGCACTTACCATAGAATGAAATTTATGAATACAGGCTTTCTTCAAGGGTTTAAAATCTCTGAGGGTAAGGATCAATTTTATTCATCGTTGTAGCTCCTGTTCTTGGCACTTGGTAAAATGCTGTTGGAATGTATCAAACCTGTGGTTCTTTCCTTTAATTTGTGAGGTAGAAACTAACACCTCTGTATTACAGAAAAAGGGAAAGTTCTTGCCCCAGAGTCACAGGCAGTGGCCTTAGGAGGAACGGGTTTGTGGCTGAGCTGAAAAATTGCTCTTGGGCTGAGGCACATGGCAGCCCTACCTGCTACTCAGATGATCCGTGTGTCATCTAAATTCTCCTTCACCAGTTAATCAAACATGTTTATAAGTTCTGGAAATTAGGCCTGGACATCTTTTTTGGGTGTACATGTATGGCATTATTCTTCTTCTCATTCTAATATAAGGTCTGGCTCATAGCAGGGGATACATTTTGGGATACATAGCAGGGGATACAAATGGACAAGGTGTATGGTAACTGTGGCCTACCTTCAAACTCCAACATAGTCAGAACAACAGTGAAAGCAATGGTGACTGCGGTGGGGTTAGTAGGGAAAAATTCCCTGGCCTGAATAGATGGCTTGCATCTCAGGATCTGATGGTTGATTTTGCTGTTGGGGGCTAATGTAGCCCTAAAGTGATTCTGAATAAGTCCCCCCTCTTGGTATTCAGAGACTTGTGTTATACTCTCCCCTTGACTGAATCAGAACCTGTGACTTGCTTCTCAACAATAGAATGTGGTAAAGATCATAGAATGTCTCTCTTATCATTAGGTTAAATGGTAAAGGTGATAGAATGTCATTCCTGTGTGTGGGGTAGGCTGGTGAGCTCTCAGGCTTTTCCACCCCCTTCCCTTGGGGATGGGCCTCCGCAGGCCTAGCTGCTGCCTTGCTTAGAGTAGCAAATCCTGGGGGCGTGGCTTAGAGTAGCCCTTAGAGTGGCTACAGAGTAGCTGTAAGAGAGCACATGCACAGAAGGAGAGAGCAGAGGGAAGAAGCAGCACACACAGAGAGAAGCAG
The DNA here is from genome assembly GCA_004024925.1 of Scalopus aquaticus. Taxonomy (NCBI): domain Eukaryota; kingdom Metazoa; phylum Chordata; class Mammalia; order Eulipotyphla; family Talpidae; genus Scalopus; species Scalopus aquaticus. The sequence goes on along the minus strand of PVIJ01007258.1, from coordinate 70,397 downwards.
CAAGAGTGTGCTGCAGGAAGGGCCCCAGAGAAGCTGAAGATTTGCTGGGGGTCAGGAGGACCCCCCCCCCCCCCCCCGGGCCCCCCCCCCCCCGGCCACGAGCAGATGGTACCCTGGCCCCCCAGCTCTGCCACCTTGTATATAGTTGCCAGAGTTTAAGAGTTTAATAAAAGGCCATAAAAAAAGCCACCGAGGGCTCGAGGACTCGTTTATACCCATCTGCTCATCATCGAGAACCTGCCTAGTGCCATTTTCCTGCTGGCACTACGGTGTGATTATTATATAAGTTTGGTCTTAGTAGACTAGACTGGAGCTGGAAACTCCGGCTTCATGAAGTAAGTAACCATCTGAGAGGATTCTATATCTCAGGGGGCCTCTGGAAATGGCAGGCAGCTTCCAGGACCTGAGGGCAACCTCTAGTCAATAGCTAGTGAAAAACTAGGGCCCTTAGTAATAAAGTTAAAAGGAAATTACCCCTGTCAGCAATTTGAATGCATTTGGAAGCAGGTTCCTCCCTAGTTGAACTTCTAGATGAGAATGCAGCTCAGTCAATGTTTGAGTTCAGACTTGTAGAACCCTGAGCAGAGGACTCAGTTAAACCAAAATCAGACTCCTGAGTTATAGAAACTCAAATGTGTGTGCTGTTTTAAGCTGCTAAATTTGCATGTAGCAATAGAACATGAATGCAGGAATCAAAGAAGAGATGGAGATGGGAGCTGTTCTGCCTTGCTTGTGGGGGAAAGAGTTACTAAGTTTACTTCCATTTTACAGCTGGAAAAAATGAGGAAGGACAAGTTGAAACTCATTACTTTTTTATCTAATGGTGGGGGGGGCAATGGGGAGGGAATTACTGTTCTGTTTTCCTTTGGTCTTCCTTCCAGCCCTTTCTGAGGCCATTGCTTAGACTCAGTTCACAGAAGGGGACTTTGATTTATTAATCCTTAGGGCATATTTCTGAAAGAAGATTTCTTGAAGGTGTCCAGCATTTCTGTTTTCTTCCAGACAGAATTACAGAGATATCTCACTTGTCTAAAATCAGAGCAAAGGTTCAGGTAAACAGCTGGACATGGGTGAATGACAGTCTTTATGCTTACTGGTAATTAAAATTGTATGGTAGGCTTACGAATATATTGTTTAACACTCCCATCTTATCACTATAATGACATATCAAAACTCAGCTTGGATTTAAAAAAATATTTGAAGAGGTAATTCAGAAATTATCAATGATAAATAATAGAATTTTATGCATGTAAATGACATTAGAGTTCTCTTACCCAGCCACTCTCCTCATTTCACAGATGGGTTTACTGATCACAGAAAGATTGAGTGAATTTAGTTTCAAAGCTCAGAGTTTCATCTCCTTCTCAGAATTAGTGGAAGATAACAACAGTCTGCTAAGTCCATACTTCTGTTTTAAATGTAAATAAATATAGCCAAAGCATCTTATCGCAAACAACTAGTACAAAAGGAGGTGATATGATTCTTTGGTATCTTGGAATCCATTTCTGTTGGCACTCATAGTTGTCTGTATCTTCCTTGGTTAGATGTTGGTTATGGTTTGAAGTGTGGTGCTGTTTTTCACAGGTCTATAGACTCTTGTTTTGGATGGAGTTATTACAGACAAGGGGGTTGAGGTCATACTACCCTTGCCCTGGGTTGAGGCACCAAGTGTGGATTTGAAGCAGAGCTAAGAATACTTGTATGTAGATTGAGCATCCATAGACTTCCTGTCTGGCAGCATGAAGAATATGAATATGGTGCATAGATGAGCAACTACTGGGTTACTTGATGCTGGTTCAGAAAGGGGCTGGGATGAGGTCCTAATGTAATTTCCTTCCAGAGCTAAGCATGGACTCACAGGAGGTTAGAGCTGGAAGATACTTTGATATTTATCTTGTTCCTCCTCATAGTCTATAGCTAATTGGACTGAAGCTTAGAAAGATGACCTACCCATAAATATATAGCTAGGTAGGTTAGCAGGTGGGAGATCCTGAGTGTCATATTCATTATTTTTTTTGTTCATTTGTTTTACTTAATTTCTATTTTATTACTTCTACATTTTAAATCCACCCCATTCAGTTATCGACACATCTTGTGAGTATGCACGCCCACAAACGTCTTTGCTCCTGTGGCAATGATGAGAGCCAAGGTCCAAATCCACAAAAATGTTTTAAATGCTTATTATGGAGGCAGTGTTGTAAAGTGCAAATATCAATGGATTTGGAGTTAGAAGACTAGGGCCTGTCTTCAGGTTTTCACTTACTGGGGAATTAACTTTCTTGAGTCTTGGTGAACTCATCTATAAATTGCAGTTAGGTAGTGAAAGGTGAGAACAGTAGAGGAATGACTCTGGTGCTTCTTAGGGTGAGCCTGGACTAATTGGGTCCAGTGATTATTATGTTGCTGGGAGTCTGGCTACCTTGAGAGCTGCCCGTGAAAGTGCTTTGTATATTCTAATGTATTGCGCATTTTTTACTCCCACATCTTGTGTACTTTGGTGAATACAGGAGAAAGGGTCCCTGAAATACAGTCTTTGCCTCCAGTACAGTTAAAGTTATAACTGTAGGGTATCATGGGGCAGCTTTTGCAAGGAAGGATGCTTAGAAGTGAATGGCAAGGATACACACTTAGAAGTGAAGCAAGTGATAGGACTGTGAAATGGGGCTCGTGGGAAAGACTGTGTAGTTCTCACTTGAGCTGGATCATGAAGGAAACATAACAGACAGGAAGAAGGGTCCATCTTAGGCAGATGGAACTACTGAATGAAAGCTTGGAAGAGCTCAAGGAATGGTGAATATATGAAAGTAGAAACACATGAGAAAATATTTATGGAGTTGAATTAAGTCAATGTGGATATTTACCTACAAGTCTCACATTTCATTACACAGGCAATATGGAGACACAAATGACTTTCAAGCGGGCTTAACTTTCGCAAAGTGGGGGCTTAAGGATGTCTCCTTTGTAGGGATGTAGGTTAGTTTAGAGTAGAGAGTGCAGGCAGAGAGAACTGCTTATTCTTTTCTGCTCCTTAGGGACATTCGTGTTGCTGCCATTTTATAATGGCACTTAGAAAAGAGTGGACATTGCACCAGGTTCTAGTGGTAAGTGGTTTCTAGAATGCCCCCACTTCCCATCTCTGTGAAGCCTGTAAATTCTACTTCTTAAACTGCACGAAACCACAAGGCTGATTGTCTTAGTCTTGAGCCAAATGACTTTAATGACTAGCAATTACATTACTGAATGACTGACAACAAAAAGGTCATTTTTTTTCAAGAAGGTACATGGAAAGGACTCTGGAAACCTCATAAGAGAAAGAAAAAAGAGACCTATTAAGGTCAATGTGTCCAATCTCAACAGAGAAGTATTTTTTCCCTTCTCTGCATGTTTATTATGTTTTATAGATGTTCATCTAACAGCCTGAGCAATGGCTATTTTATCACTTGTAATGGAAAAATTCCCAGTCTGCGTCTGCTGTTTCACTCACCATTATTGACCTTTTTTTTTTCTTTTTGACTAGAATATTTACATAATAAAAAACTTGGTAAAATTCTGGGTGCCCATTATGTAAAAAGGATTATTTGAGTGAATATTAAAGTAATATTTTTATATTAGATGCTACCAGCTTAAAAGCTACAATCAGTGAAAATATATTATTTATATCCTGAACTTTCCTCTTTCAAAAACAGACTAGTCACCAATTCAAGATCAAATTGGGAGGAAAAGCATGTGTGCTTCCAATCCTTGACGTGACAAGTGAAGATAAACATAATAGAGAAAGAGGAGAATAATTGAGTGAGATATCATTTTTATTCAAATGAAAAAAAATAGAGGAAGAGAGTGCTTCATTTCATGTATAATTAAAGAGCATTTTAAGTCAGAGAACATAGCTCTGTGATTTGTACAGTATCTTCCCTCTTATCAATCATTAGGGCCTTAGATTTAAGTAATGACACCTTCACGAAGACAGGAAACTTTAAAATCAGGAAAATTCTTGAAATGAGTTCAGAACTCACGTAGATTTTTCTTTATTCTATATCACTTTTTTTTTATCGGTTTGATTGTTCTTCCTATTCCTTTCTTGTTTATCAATTTATAAGCACCAGTGTGCTAGTTAGCTCATCTAAAAAGTGAGGTTGAAGTTACCAATTCTCCTTTCAAAGGCCTTGTTAGGAAATAGTTGTTAAATAATAATGCATATCATTTTTTTAAAGATTTATTTATTTATACATATAAGCTGGGGTACAGTCCAGAAGCGCGGGGAGGTGAGAGGGCTCACCAGAGACAGAGTGGGGAGCAGAACAGGCAGGTCAGAAATACACTGCTGAGGGGAGCAGCGGGAGAGGCAGAAGAGGTCTGCCCAGCCATGTGGGAATCTCCCCTGCTGGGAGAGTCTAACTCACATCACGCGCTGCCAACAGCTCCACAGCGCAGCGCTCAACCACTGCACCACCAGGGAGGCCCAATAATGAATATCTTATACTTTCAAAGTGTTCTGCATATTCTTAATAGCAAAAATTAATTCATATTATTCTGTCCCTGATGAAATTCTTTATGAACTGGAAAATACTTCTAAATATTAAGAAAAGAAGCTTGTGAGAGGAGAGGTTATTATTATTATTAATTATTTTCTGAGACTCATGTGATCTTTGACAAGTCACTAAACTTCTTTTATCGTGTTGTACAGTTGGATCACTCATGAAAATGTAGATAGGTGTCAGCTCCCAATTCTGGTATGCTTCCTCAAATCCCAAACACTTGCCTTGGTCCCATTCCTTTACCAATGAGATGTGGAAAAGAGCAAATGAGAAGACAGTGCTATTGCACTATTTGTGCCATGATTTGGCATCTCAGAGTGGCACCTCATATTCTGCCCATCTCAGACCTAAGAAAGGAGCAGTAGTTTCATGTTTCTCCTTGCTTGCACAGTATGTTTAACTTGAGCTTGAGGTGGCCACTAATAGCACCATAGACTGTCCATTGCAACTCATGGTGTTTGTGCTCCACAGGCAACTCCTCTGTGGCCATCTGTGGACTTAGCGCTGGCATCAGGCATCAGGGTATGGTGGTGGCAGCTGGGAATGAAGATTCTGAACACTCCAGACTGGCCGAAAGGGGAAACACACAGTTTGGGCACATTTTCTACCCTGAGCCTCATATTTATCACAAAGTTGGGAAGAACTGAAGAGGAACTACAGGTCAAAATACTTTTTAAACTATCAACTGCTAGGGGAGGAAACATTGATTGTCAGATTTCAATGGTAGTCTTTTGATTTTCCTTATAACTCTTTATTTACTAGATTGTAATCAAGCAGAAATAACTTGTTATTCTATGCATGTCCCCTCCTCCCCCTCCCCACGCTTCCTTAGCACTCTGGAAGATGACTTTGATACTCCCATGTAGGTAATTCCTGGGCAGTCCATGGAAAAGCTTAGAGCAATATTGGACAATGGAGAGAATGAAAAAAATGTACCAGAACCATAATTTATCATAATCAGGGAAGAATCTCCTTGTATTCTAGGGAGAACTGGTCAAATGCTCACTGCCAGAATGAAAACTCAGCCATTGGGAACCCAGTTTGGAAAGATTTTTTTGAGTTTCATAGTTCTTTTGCTTCACTTCTTAGCAAAAAAGAAAAAAATTAATATGCCGTAGCAGTTTCTGAGGAGCAAAGGAAGTCATGGATGGAATTCTAAAAGGATTATTTTTGTGGGAATGTTTAGAGATATTCTGAATCAAGTGGCTTGGTAAGGCTTTATTATTCAAAGGTTACTTGGGGGTCAGAGACTAAAACGAGGAAGGAAAATCCCATAATGTAAATTCAGGGGACCAAATGGACTGAGAATAAACCAGAAGGACTGCTGTTTCTTCAAGCCAGAAATTAATTTGTTTTCATATAACATGTTAGATTAAATCTGTGGAGTAAGATCCTTAAATATTGTATTTTAAACTTCAAAACAAAGCAAAACCCAAAGCATACTCCAAAGAAAAAACCCATTTTCTGGGCCTCCCTGGTGGCGCAGCGGTTAAGCGCTGCGCTGTGGAGTTGTCGGCAGCGGCCATGGACACCCGGCTGGGGAGATACCCACATGGTGCAGCAGACCTCTCCTGCCTTGCCCGCTGCTCCCCTCAGCAGTGTATTTCAGTCGATCTGCCTGTTCTGCTCCCCCATCTGTCTCTGGTGAACCCTCTCGCTACCCCACGCCTCTGGCCTGTACTCCAGCTTGTATGCATAAATAAATAAATCTTAAAAAAAAAAGAAAAAACATGAGATGGTATAGGAAGATGAGGTATATTCAAAAGGTTTTAATGAAGTATTTAATTCACATTTTTCAACTCTTTTCTCGCATGTGGATGCTGAGAACCTATTGAAAATTCTTTGTAACCTCTGCTAGTGAATCTCTGCTATCTCCAGTATCATGTGTCTCATACAAATAAGGCAATGCAAGTGGCTGGAATGTTAGAGCTGGCTATTGCTTGCCTTGTGAAGGGTGTTGGAAAGCAGTACTTGTAGATTTATGAAGCTGTTTGTAATGACTTAAACATTAGCAAGAAAGAAATGACATTCATCCCCATCAACCAGTCACAGATATGCTCCTTTAGCATCTCCCTTGACCTTCTACCAAAACTTTTCTTTTTCTGACTGAAGCCAGTTCCTCAATTTCTACATCAGGCAAGAAGAGAAATAGAGTTAAGACCATAAGTTCCCTAAAGTTTTCTCAAGTATTTGCTTTCTTACTGAGGTTTCCTTTATCTAAAAAAGTGTATAGGTAACCATACAAGTAGAAAATGAGCAAAATAAAAATAACTGATCTATCTATGTATTTATTTATTTATTGCTTTTTAGATTTAATTTATATCCTTTACATTATTGTGTATCCCCCCCATAGGTTTCCCACCACCAGTTTACCTGTGAACCATCCCCATAGTCCCTTGTGCTCTTTTCTCCTCTATTTTGGTCTCTCTTCCTCCCCCTCCCTGTAGCATGTCTCTTATTTGTGATTGCCTGCTAGTGATTGCTTTTGTTTATGTTTTGTGTGCTATTTTCTCCTTCTGATTTCTCATTTGGCTCTCTTATAATCCTCCTATAAGTGACACCATTTGATATTTTTCTTTTTCCTTCTGGCTTATTTCACTGAGCATTATCCCTTCTAGCTCCATCCATGTTGCTGAGAAATTGTGTTAGTTTATCATTTTTGATTGGTGAATAGTACTCCATTGTATACATGTACCACATCTTCGTGATCCAGTCATCAATTTTTGGGCATTTGGGTTGTTTCCATATTTTAGCTATTGTAAATAGTACTACAATAAACATAGGTGCTTGTGTGACCTTTTGGATTAATGTTTTTGTGACCTTTGGGTACATTCCTAGGAGTGGAATTGCTGGGTCATATGGAAGCTCCATTTTTAGTTGTTTGAGAAACTGACATACCACTTTCCATAGAGGTCGGACAAGTTTGCATTTCCACCAACAGTGCAGGAGCGTTCCTTTTTCTCCACATCCTCGCCAACATTTGTTGTTTTCTGTTTTTTTAATGTGTGCCATTCTTATTGCTGTAAGGTGGTATCACATTGTGGTTTTTATTTGCATTTCCCTGATTAGGAGGGATGTTGAACAGTTTTTCATATGCCTATTGGCCATTAGCATTTCTTCTTTGGAGAAGTGTCTGTTAAGTTCTTCTGCCCATTTTTTGACTGGATTTTTTGCTTTGTTTTTGTTGAGTAGTGTGAGTTCTTTGTAGAGTTTTGTGATCAGTCCCATGTCTGTTGTATGGAGTGCAAATATTTTCTCCCAGTCAGTGGGTGGTCTATTTGTTTTGGTGAATGTTTCTTTTGCTGTATAGAAGCTTTTTAGTTTGATGTAATCCCAGCTGTTTACCTTTCCTTCACTATCTTTGCTTTGGGGGAATGTGTCCTTAAACATGTTACTAAGATGTATGTCATGTATTGTTTTGCCTATGTTTTCTTCTATATATTTTATGGTTTCGGGTCTTATGTCCAAGTCTCTTATCCATTTTGAATCTGTTTTCGTGCATGGCGTGAGGTAGTCGTCTAGTTTCATTTTTCTGCAGGTAGTTGTCCAGTTTTCCCAGCACCATTTGTTGAACAAACTATCCTTGTTCCATTACCTGTTCTTTGCACCTTTATTAAAGATTAGCTGTCCATATATATGTGGGTTGATTTCTGGGTTTTCTATTCAATTCCATTGGTCTGTGTGTCTATTTTTGTTTCAGTACTATGCAGTTTTAATTATTATGGCTTTATAGTATATTTTGAAGTCTGGGAGGGTGATACCTCCATTCTCCTTCTTTTTGGTGAAGAGGCCTTTGGCTATTGGAGGTTTTCTGTGGTTCCATATGAACTTCATCAGTATTCGTTCTATCTCTTTGAAGAATGTCATTGAGATTTTATTGAAATAGCGTTGAATCTGTACATTACTTTTGGTAGTATGGCCATTTTGATGAGATTAATTCTTTCAATCCATGAGCAGGGGATATCTTTCCATTTCTTTGTGCCGTCCTCTATTTCTTTTAATAGTGTTTTATAGTTTTCTTTGTATAGGTCCTTTACCTCTTTTGTTTGGTTTATTTCCAGGTATTTGATTTTTTTTTAAATTTTGATTGTAAAAGGGGTAGTTTTCTTGAGTTCCTCTTCTTCGAATTGGTTGTTTGTATATAGGAAAGCTACTGGTTTTTGGGTGTTGACTTTGTATCCCGCTACTTTACTAAATTGATTGATTATTTTGATTAGTTTTTCTCTGGAGTTTTTCAAGTTCTCTATGTATATTATCATAATGTCTGCAAATAGTGATAACTTTACTTCTTCTTTCCCTGTTTGTATTCCTTGTATGTTTTTCTCCTGTCCAAATAAGTAACTGATCTTATATGGTTTTAGCAGGTACCCTTCCTTCCCATCCATCCAAATTCCAGCTCTCTTTCAAGAGACTCTTATTCAACATTTTCTAGGCCTTTCCAAGGCCACTCAAGAACCTGAATTTTTTCCTCCTTGAATTCTTTTCATACTATTAATCTACCCTACATCATTATTAGGACTAACTTGAATTATGTCCTTTCTAATGTAGAAAGGTACATGTAGGTACAAGTGAAGTAGCCATGTATCTCAACTTGAAATTATAAGCTCTTTGAGGGCAAGGGCATTGCATCTCTTTTGCACCTGCATATTGTAGGTGTGTAATAACTAGGCTTGGCTGGTGTTAAGTACTAAAGATGATGAAAACATCCTCAAAGATAAGGACTTATATATTCTCATTGTATCTCACAAGTACTGGAGGCTTTTAATACATACTGAATAATATAGTACCATGAAAATGAAGGAAACAGATTCTAACAGAATCCCCATCTTTTCAGTCTTATTTCTGAACTGTATGTCCTCTTTCTGTATGTAATAAGCGCATTTGGGCTGGACATGATTCCTTCATTTAAAAGCAACTGTTCTGTATCAAGGAAAACAAAATTAAATAAATTTTGAGAAGGAACTGAGCAATAGTAACAGGCTCAACCTCCTTTTGTTAGGGGATTAAAGCATTAATCATCCTATTATCTGCTATTCTGAGCTTTGCCAAAGTTGTTGGAGGTCGATGGGCATTAGTTCCAATTAAAAACTTTAGAATTTTCCCTCTTATATCACCCAGTGTTTTAGATTGAAAGAAGATGAATGATGATAACATGGTCTTGATAGTCTAATTGCAGTTTTTTTCCATTTTTGCTAAGAATTTGTAGAAAAGGTCACTTTGGATTTAAAAAATCAAGAGTGTCATTGTCAGAAAGTATCACTAATGCATATAATTACTATTTTAGCTTATCAAGAAGGTCTAAAGACAGACATTTTATTTTAATACTTGCTATTCAATTGCATTAGTGACATTTGCTAATAACCCAAGGAAGTTACCAACTGTGGTGGTGAGTTTCAAGTTATGAAGTTTAGCTTTTTTGACATGGAGTACTAGTGCTGTACATAAAGGGAGCAAGAATCAATAAACATGTCAATTTAAAAACGTTAAAAACCTGAAATATTCCCCAATAACTCTGTTAGGAAAGACAAAATGTAATGAATGGGAGGTAACACTTCTTGACAGACGACCTAATAGACTGATTTGAAGAAATGCCACAATTCACATTTAAAAAGCTAGAATCCTGGAAGATTAGGGTTGGCAGGTAAACTAATTTTGCAAAATGGTAAACCCAGGTAGGTTAATTGCTGAAGATTCAATATATTATCATTCAGTGCTGTGCTTCCTTGCCTGGTACATTGATTAAAAAATAAAAATTTCAGTGTTCTTCTAGCCTTTAGGGAACCATCTTGTATGATTAAGAAAATATTCGTTAGTTAATTATTCCGCTTTTTATATTTTTCAGTTATTCATCAAACATCCTTCGTGGACAGTGAGATGAAACCTCAGTGTCTCATTAACAGATGTTAGATTTATTTGTGCATATTGTTAAACACTTAGTGGCAAGTTTATTTTACTATTTGGAAAAGAAGAAAGATGCCTCATTTTTGAGGTTTCTGTATGGGGGCTTTGGCTCAAAGAAAGTGATTTTTTTTTTATTATTCATATTTTTTACATTATTGTGTATTCCCCATAGGTTACCCACCACCAATTCACTCGTGAACCAACACCATAGTCCCTTTTGCTCTTTTCTACCCCTTTTTGAGCCTTTATCCTCCTCCTCCCTTGCTGGATGTCTCTTTCTTTGGTTTGCTTATATTCTGGTTATAAGTGAAACCATTCAATATTTTTCTCTTTCTTTCTGGTTTATTTCGCTGAGCATTATCCCTTCTACCTCCATCCATATTGCTGCAAATTGCATATGTTTATCTTTTTTGAATGCTGAATAGTATTCCATTGTGTATATATACCACATCCTTTTGATCCAATCATCCATTGTTGGGCATCTGGGTTGTTTCCATATTTTAGCTATTGTAAACAATGCTGTAATAAACATAAGGGTGCATGTCTCTTTTTGGATTAATGTTTTTGTATCCTTTGGGTAGATTCTCAGAAGTGGTATTACTGGGTTGTATGGAGGCTCCATTTTTAGCAATTTGAGGAACTGCTATACAGCTTTCCACAGTGGTTGGACCAATTTGCATTCCCACCAACAGTGTAGGAGAGTTCCATTTTCTCCACATCCTCGCCAACATTTGTTGTTCCCTGTTTTTTTTAATACGTGCCATTCTTGCTGGTGCAAGGTGTTACCTCATTGTGGTTTTTATTTGCATTTCTCTGATTATGAGGGATGTTGAACATTTTTCATATGCCTACTGGCCATTTGCATTTCTACTTTGGAGAAATGTCTGTTAAGTTCTGCCCATTTTTTGACTGGATTTTTGCTTTGTTTTTGTTGAGTAGTGTGACTTCTTTGTAGATTTTTGTTATCAGTCCCTTGTCTGTTGTATGGAGTGCAAAAATTTTTTCCCAGTCTGTAGGCTGTTTCTTTGTTTTGATTAATGTTTCTTTTGCTGCACAGAAGCTTTTTGGTTTGATGTAATCCCAGCTATTTATCTTTTCCTTCACTATCCTTGCTTTGAGGGATGTGTCTTTAAAAATGTTACTAAGGTAGATGTCATGTATTGTTTGCCTATGTTTTCTTCTATATATTTTATGGTTTCAGGTCTTATGTACAAGTCTCTTATCCATTTTGAATCGATTTTCGTGCATGGTGTGAGGTAGTAGTCTAATTTCATTTTTCTGCATGTAGTCGTCCCATTTTCCCAGCACCATTTGTTGAACAAACTGTCCTTGTTCCACTGAATATTCTTGCACCTTTATCAAAGATTAATTATCCGTATATATGGGTTGATTTCTGGGTTCTCTATTTGATTCCATTGATCTGTGTGTCTATTTCTGTTCCAGTACCATGCAGTCTTAATTATTACGGCTTTGTAGTACAATTTGAAGTCTGGGAGGGTGATACCGCCATTCTCCTTTCTGATCAGGAGGGCTTTGGCTAGTTGAGCTTTTTGTGATTCCAAATGAACTTTATCAGTATTTGTTCTATCTCTTTGAAGTATGTCATTGAGATTTTTATTGGAGTAGCATCGAATCTGTAAATTACTTTCGGCAGTATGGCCATTTTGATAATGTTAGTTCTTCCAATCTATGAGCAGGGGATGTCTTTCCATTTCTTTGTGTCTTCTTCTATTTCTTTTGATAATGTTTTATAGTTTTCTTTGTATAGGTCTTTGGCTTCTTTTGTTAGATTTATTCCCAGGTATTTGATTTTTTTTGGTTTCAATTGTAAAAGGGGTAGTTTTCTTGATTTCCTCTTCTTCAGATTGATTATTTGCATATAGGAAGGCTACTGACTTTTGTGTGTTGATTTTGTATCCTGCTACTTTACTAAATTGGTTGATTATTTTGATTAGTTTTTCTGTGGAGTTTTTAGGGTTCTGTCTATATATTATCATGTCACCAGCAAATAGTGAAAGCTTTACTTCTTCTTTCCCTATCTGGATTCCTTGTATGCCTTTCTCTTGTCTTTTTGCTCTGGCTAGGACTTCCAGTATTATATTGAAGAGCAGTGGTGACAGTGGATATCCTTGCCTTGTTCCAGATTTCAGGGGAAAGACTTTCAACTTTTCACCATTGAGGATGATATTGGCTGTGGGTTTGTCATATATGGCCTTTATCAAGTTGAGGTATGTTCCTTTTATCCCTAGAATTTTGAGGACTTTCATCATAAATGGGTGTTGGACTTTGTAGAATGCTTTCTCAGCATCTGTTGATATAATCATGTGGTTTTTATTTTTCTTTTTGTTGATGTGTTGGATTACATTAATTGATATCTGATGTTGAACCATCCTTGTACTCCTGGAATAAATCCCACTTGGTCATGGTGAATTATCTTTTTGATGCATTGTTGGATTCTATTAGCTAAGATTTTATTGAGGATTTTTGCATCAGTGTTCATTAGAGATATTGGCCTGTAGTTTTCTTCTTTTGTTTTGTCCTTGTTCGGTTTTGGTATTAGTGTAATGTTGGCTTCATAAAATGTATTTGGACGTATTCCTTCCTTCTCAATTTTTTGAAAGAGTTTGTGTAAGACAGGCACTAGTTCATTTCTGAATGTTTGGTAGGATTCATTTGTGAAACCATCTGGTCCTGGGCTTTTGTTTTGGGGAGGGTTTTGATTTCTGTTTCAATTTCACTGCTTGTAGTTGGTCTGTTTAGGTATTCTATTTTTTCTTGATCTAGCTTAGATTGTTTGTATAGTTCTAGGAATTTGTCCATCTCTTCTAGGTTGTTGAACTTGTATGCATATAACTGTTCATGTAGTGTCTGATTATTCTTTTGATTTCTGCTGTGTCTGTTGTAATTTCTTCTATTTCATTTATGATTCTATTTATTTGTGCTTTTTCCCCTGGCTAGAAGTTTGTCTATCTTGTTCATTTTTTCAAAGGACCAGCTTTTGGTTTCGTGGATCTTTGTATTGTTTTTTAAAACTTCTATTTCATTTATTTATGCTTTGATTTTTATTATTTCCTTCCTTCTGCTGGCTTTTGGATTCTTTTGTTGTTCTTTTTCCAGTTCTTTGAGGTGTGATATTAGGTTGTTTTTTGAAATCCTTCTTGTTTTTTGATGTGAGCCTATATTGCTATGCATTTTCTTCTTATAACTGCTTTTGCTGTGTCTCAAACATTCTGGAAGGTTGTGTCCTCGTTGTCATTTGTCTCAAGATACCTTTTAAATTCTTCTTTGATTTCCTCATAGATCCAGTGGTCTTCCAGTAGAGTGGATGTCAATCTCCATGAGGTAGGAGGGTTCCTTGTTTTCTTTCCGTGGTTTATTTCTAGTTTGATGCTTTTATGGTCAGAGAGGATAGTTGGTATCATTCTGACCTTGGTGTATCTGTTGATGTTTGTTTTGTGTCACAATATGTGATCTATCCTGGAGAATGTTTCGTGCGCATTTGAGAAGAATGTGTACTCATATTTCTTAGGGTGCAGTGTCCTGTATATGTCTGTTAAACCCATGAGATCTAAGTCTTTATTTAGGGCTTTAGTGTCCTTGTTTATTTTTTGTCTTGTTGATCTGTCCATTTGTAAGAGTGGGGTATTGAAATCTCCCACTCTGTATGTATCTTCTCTAATGTCTTTTTTCAGAGATGTTAATAGTTGTCTGATATATTTTGGTGTTCCTTCATTTTGTGCATATGTGTTGATGAGTGTTATGTCTTCTTGATAAATTATTCCTTTATTCAAAATCTAATGCCCCTCTGTGTCTCTTTTTACTTTTTTAAGTTTGAAATCTGTTTTATCTCATGTAAGTATAGCTGTTCCTGCCTTCTTTTTTGGTCCATTTGCTTGTAGAATTGTTTTCCAACCTTTTACTTTCAATCTGTGTTTATCTTTTGTAGTTAGATGTGTTTCCTGTAAGCAGCAAAAGGTTGGATTCTGTTTTTCAATCCAGTCTGCTACTCTGTGTCTTTTTATTGATGAGTTTAATCCATTTACATTCAGAGTTAATATTGATATGCTGATGTCCATATTAGTCATTTTGTTGGCCTTTTTGTGATTTTGTTCCTTCCCTATTTCTGTTCTAACTATTCATTTTTCTGTTGGTTTTGACTTTAGGGTTTCTTGTAGTATTTTTTGTAGTGGGGGTTTAGTAGTGGTGAATTTCTAGTGATTTTGTTTGTCTAAAAAGGTTTTTATTTTTCCTTCATAGAGGAAGGAGAGCTTTGCAGGGTAGAGTATTCTTGGTTGGTATTTGTTTGCTTGGAGTTTGTTGAATATGTTGGACCATTCTCTTCTAGCCTGTAATGTTTCCTCAGAGAAGTCTGATGTCATCCTGATAGGTTTGCCTTTGTAGGTTATCTGTTTCTTCATCCTTATCATTTTCATAATTTTTTCCTTGTCTTGGACCTTTGGAAGTTTTACTATTATATGTCTTGATGTATTTTTGTTTTTGTTATGATAATTTGGTCATCTTTCAGCTTCTTGTAACTCTATTTTCATATCCTTCTTTATGTTTGGGAGGTTCTCTTCGATTATCTCCTTTAACAGCTTTCCGGTTCCTTGGTCTCTCTCCTCACCTTCTGGGACTGCTATGACTCTTATATTTCCTTTCCTCATGGTGTCTGGTATTTCTCTGATTGCTTCTTCATTTTTTTTTCTTTGTACTTCTCCTTCTTTCCCATTTTTTTTCCTTTCTGTATCCATATTTTTGAGAGTACTAATTCGTCCCTCCATTTTATCTATTCTATTTTTTTTTTTTTAAGATTTATTTATTTATATATACAGCTGGGGTACAGGCCAGAGGTGTGGAGCAGTGAGAGGCTTCACCAGAGACAGAGTAGGGAGCAGAACAGGCAGATCAGAAATACACTGCTGAGGGGAGCAGCGGGCGAGGCAGGAGAGGTCTGCTGCGCCATGTGGGACTCTCCCTGGCCGGGCATCGAACTTGCATCGCTGCTGCCGACAGCTCCACAGCGCAGCGCTCAACCGCTGCGCCACCAGGGAGGCCCTATCTATTCTATTTTTGTTGCTTTTTCCAGAGTTCTTTAGGTCCTCCAATGATCGTATAATCTCCTGCATTTCTTTCTTTTCTTCTCTAGGGTCTCAGTTCTATTGCTCTGATCATTAATTATTTTTATCATATTGTTCTTTTCCTTTTAGTTTTCCATATTTTTTAAATCATGAACATTTAAAATTTTTATCTGGCATGGAGAAAAGCTCTTTTATGTCATTGTTGTGTTCTGGTGGCTGATTTTCTTTTTGTGTCGTAACCATTCTCTGTGGGCTTGCTTGGTTATTTGTGGTTTTTCTTCTCCCTGTTGTTAGTCTTCTGATTTGTTCTACCCCTTGGGGCACTGTGTTACTGATGTTGGCAGGCATTTCTTTGGAGTGCTCCTGCTGGGGTGTCTGAAATTGGTGGTCTGACCAGGTCCACCTCTATTACTCCAGAGTTCCACAGTCCTGCTGTTTTAGGTGCCAAGGGGTCACTTCTGCCCTCTGTGATAGCTTCAGGCTAGCCTGTTGTTCTTTAGATCCCAGCACCTGAAAGTCCACTCCTGCACCACGTGTGTGCTGTCCTTTGGCTGTTCCTATTGCTGAAGGTGGGTCGGGGGGTCTGCTTCCTTCCTACCAGGGAGTGTGCCAAGTCGCTGTTTTGTGCCATGCCTGGTGCCTGGTCACTGCTTCTAGCATCTGGGGTGGTGTTCCACTCCTTTCTTGCGCTCCTGCAGCATGACCAGTTCCAGCCCTGGGGGGCCGTCCTGTAGTTGAAGTGTGCTGTGTGAGATGGTTCTTCCCCTATGGTGCCAGAATTCTTCCTCCCTGAGCTCACCTGGGGGCCCAGCCGGAGCCACAGACAGAGGTGTGGAGCTGGTTGTTTAGTCTCTAAAAACTCCTGGGCCAGGCCTGGGGGCTAGTTTACTCCCAGCAGCTACTCTCCAGTCCTTGTGCTCACCCTCCCGCAGTTGGGGTGCGCTGTGTGTGATGGTTCCTTCCCCTGTGGTGCAGGGAGTCTTCCTCCCTGCGCTCACCTGGGGACCCAGCTGGAGCAGCTGCGGCTGGAGACATGGAGCTGTTTATTCAGTCCCTAAAAACTCCCGGGCGCAGGCTTGGGGCCTAGTTTGCTCCCAACAGCTACTCTCCAGTCCTTGTGCTCACCCTCCTGCAGTTGGGGTGTGCTGCGCGTGACAATTCCTTCCCCTCAAAGAAAGTGGTCTTAAGTTTGCTCTGGAAATGGATTTGTTTATTGTTCAGAGTGGGATTTTATGAAAACACACGTAAAAGCTGCTTTATTTTCCTGATTATAAATGTTCATCGTGGAAAATCTGAGGGGAAAAGAAAATTAAATTACTGAAAATATGATTATATGAACAAAAGTATTGACATTTTTATCATATATTTTCACTTTTTCTGTGCAGAGATTTTATAAACAATTGTCCATCTGTATGTCCAATTTTGGACATTTTTTCAGCTTAATATTATAACCTGAGTATGCTCCTATGCTTTGTCAAACTATTAATGGATATGTTATCAAACTATAATGGATATCTTTATCAAACTATTAATGGATATCTGTTTAGTGGGGGGTTTCCATAATTTACCTAGCCATTACCATATTGTTGAATATTTGAATAGGTTTAAATTTTTCACTATTTTAGTAGGGCTATAATAGAAATCTTTGTGAATATGGTATTTTTGGTATTTTGGATTATTTTTCAAGGGTTGATTCATTAGAGTAGAAATTTTAGTCAAGGTCTGATAAGATAATAGAATAATAATGTTGGCTGAGATAACATGTTACAAGAAATAATCAATTCCATAGGAGATACCAGACAGCATATCAAGGTGATTCAAGGAGGTTATTAAAATTTAGTTACATTCATCTTATAACAACATGAGTACAAAAGGTTCATGATTTGATTGTTAGAGGGAATATTGTAGGCCTTGTTTGCCTCACCTCACCTTAGGTAATTTAATAATTCGCCTATTGGTTTGGATGACTTGGTGGACCAGTTTCTGACTCATGAGAGATATCGTAGTGGTTTGTGACAAACTTATAAATGCTGTAATGAGCACAAAGGAGAAATTGCCAAATGGGACAGTTTGATTCCTAAAGTTTGCCCAAGTAAGGATGTGTGAGAGTTTCTCATGTTAGCAGCTACATGTGAGAGAGCCAATGTAACTTTATTCTTGATCTTATCTAACAAACTATTTGACATTGCAGTAGATTCCTGGAGCCTGAAAATGTAAGTGACAAGCCTGAAAAAAGATATATTTGTTACTGTTGCAGGTCTCTAAAAACAAACAAACAAAAAAAAACCTATGAAAGAGAAAGGAGAAAGAAGGGAAACAGATGTGATGGTATAAAATGAAGAAATTTTAAATTTTACACGTGTTGAGATTATTGTACCTATGAAACATCTGAATGTTTGTACCTAGAAGGTGCACAGGCAGAAGTTCAGAGAGGCGTGGCTACAGATGTGGATATTGGTGCAGTCACTTGTAGAATACTGAAGGCTTCAGTGAGACTGCAGAGATATTGAGTGAACTGAGAAGGTCCAAAGCAGAATTCTGGCTTATATCAGCCTGCGAGAGGATGAGAAACTAGCAAAAGAAACTGAGGGAAGAGAAAGATAAAGATTTAAGAAGATACAGGACTAGGAATGCTATTGAAGCCAAGAAAATTCCAAATAGGTAATGGTTCCTCAGTAAGGAAGCCAGGTAAATTGGATTTTAAGATTAAATTGTTTGACAAGTAATGGGGCACTGGTGATTATATCTGGTTAATTCTGACTATAATTAAGGGGGCCAAGGGCCTGACTGCAATGGGTTTAATAGTGAATGGCTGGAGAAAGGGAGTCTTTGGATGAAGACCATCTTTCTGTTATCTTGATTGTGAAAGGTAGGGGATCTATAGTCTAGTGAGAGAAAGGCTTAAAGATCAAGAGACAAATTTGAGCATATGAGTAGGGAAGGTGTTAGTGGAAACCCAAAGCAAAATTTAAGAGACAGAAGGATTAGTTCATGAACCAAGTTCCCAGAGAAGAAGGGTAGATTAGATTAAGAGATTCCTGGCCCTCTGAATTGGCAACTGTTAAATAATAAAGGGTACATAAAAGAAGGGATGTTAGGAACCTTAAAGTAGAATAGCATTCTTTAGCATTTACATGGAACAATTTCCAATATAAATTGTGAATGCAGAATGTGAGGTAGTGTGTTATTATGCAACTAGGGCTATGCTTGGTAATACAGATTGTGTACTAACATACTAATGATGTTCCTTTGGAACTGTGCATTTAATGGTCCTCCCCTGGTGTGAGATAGCACCTCACATTGCCTTTGGTTAGGGACACTTTGCAAGATTTTCTGTATTCCTTTTTTGTGGATAATAGTGACAATTGTTTGGTTATTTAACGTCTATGATCTGTTCAAGGATGTTGCACCAGTCAGACTCATGGATCAGATTCTCTTCTCTGCTTGATAACTAGGTTTTTGAGTTGCACATTAATAAAATGGCCTTCTGATGATAATTTGGGTCTTCATGTCACTTGCTTTGGAAGAGAATGCATCAGCATGCTAACATGGGTGTTTCTGCCTTATGGTTGGGCCTCTTGTAAATGAATAAATGTTATTTTAGTGTATAATAGCAGACTTTGAGAACTTGACTAATGAGGATCCACCTTGGAGTCAGACCTAATTCAGTATCCTAAAAAAAACCACGTATCTCTTCTTGTTCCTGCAAGTTAAAGACAAATTCCTAGACTGTAGTGAATTCATTAGCTCAGTTTTACTTTGTGCAGGCTCATTGCAGGCAGTCACGTGGCCTCTTCTTCTTGATGTTATTAAAAAAAATATTCCTGATACTTACTGAAAATGGTAGGGAAGAGCTTATTCAAGGTGAGATTATCTCAATTGTAGGGACTACTGCATTGGGGTTGAAGAGAGTTGGCTTTAACCCAAATACTGCATGAGCATGTGGGGATTTATAGCTAAGAAGCGGGGTGAGGTCATGATGGAAAGTTACTGGGGAGATATCAGGAGTAAGCACTGATTCTTGTAAATTGACTTAGCAGGATCCTTGCTGGGGACAGGTCAGGTTGATTGACATCACGTGGGTTGTAAGTGATGAGGAACTGGGTCAGGTACTGAATATGCAGGTTGGGAGATTTTAGCTAAACTGACAGCAGTATTCTTGTTAAAATTAGACAGTGTAGAGACAAACACATAAGACTGAAAGTCAAGGCCACGCTGAGAAACAGCTGAGTATCCTGAGTAGAGTTTAGTCAAGGAGAGGAACATTTGTCAATGCCTCTCTGTTATATGGACCATTTTCCTCCCCCCAATTCCATTTCCTCCCATTTCCATTTCCCCCCATTTCCAGACCATTTCCACCCCCAGCAATTATTTTTATCAAGGTAAAGTAGGTTTACATCTTTGTGTCTGCTCTGGGGGTTACCGCTCTACAAATATTTTTAATATTTTGAGATACCCCATACGGTTTCCCATAGAACTGGGACCAGTCTACATTCCTACCAACAGTGTATGAGGTTCCTTTTTCTTTACATCCTTGCCAATGTTTATAATTTATGATCTTTTTCATATGGGCCATTCTTACTGGGGTGAGGTGGTACCTCATTGTGGTTTTGATTTGAATTTCTCTAATAGTAAGTGTTGAGCATTTTTTCATGAGCCTATTTGCCATCTGTATATCTTCTTTGGAGAAGTGTCTATTTAGCGCCTCTAACTATAGGGGCCATTTTCTACTCAAATGCAATGGCTTGAAGGTCTCATTTTTCTCCATAAAGAAAGAGGAATAGTTGTTACCATTGTGGAACATAGGGCAGTGCTGGGGTGTGAATGTGTGGAATGAGGAAACAAACTGAATTAATATGTGAAAAGAGGCTGTCCCAGTTGGCTAATTTTCTCAGTTTCTAAATTCCACATCCTCACAACCTCTTTACTTCCAGGTAAGCCGGGGCCATTGATCACCTTAGATACAGCTAACATTGGAGACTTAAAGATTTATAGGAAAATTCTAAAATCTGTGATTTCTTGTAGAAGGTTTCAGCATCAGAGCATAAAGACAAGAAGTTGGAGTTTGGATGGATCTGACATTATGGGGAGATTGCTGAAAAAACAGATGGGTTGGGGATATCAAGGTCAGGACAGGAGGTGATGCTGGGTTAGACATGTGTATGTGACACCTTTAAGTCTGCAGCTCCTGAATCTAGTTTCCTGTCTTGAATAGCAAACTGTCCTAATTAGGTAATCCTGTTTATAAATCAAAGTGTGGAATCATGTCCTGGTAAGAAAAGTTAGGAAGGCAAAAGCAAGATACCCTTAAGCAAAAAGAAAACCAAGTACAATCCCTCCTCAGATTATCCTTCAAGGTTCTATAGAATCATAGGATGTTGGAACTTAAAAGGACTTAGGCATTATTGTGTTTTAACCCTACCTTTGGGTGTCTAGTAAAGTTGAAGTAGTGTTTGTAATACAAATGAAAATATAAAGATTTGTTGATGTTACGTCTGTAATTGTGAGCATGATTGAAGCAATCACTGAACAAACAGTTCAAATCACTACAACACAAACTGTTAGCCAACATGTTGGAGGTGTTTTAATAATATTGCTCTAATGATTAACATTTTGATTCACCGCTAAGATAATATCAGATCAGAGGAAAGTTAGATTGATTCTATATACTACATTGACTGAGGTTCATACTAATAATATGTGTACTGATAAAGAGTAATCAGTACCTCAAAGAACAAACTTATTGTTCAATATTAAAATAATCTTGTGATTAGTGTGGCTAAAACAACATTCTGAGTTGTTATTAAATTAAACTCAGAGGCAGTTATTAAGTGTTTATAATGTGGACCAATACTTAGATACTGTTGGACAGAAATTAAAAATTCATTTGGCCTCCCTGAGTTGGTCAAGTGTGGTAAACCGAATAAAGTTACCCCCTCCCTTCTCACCCCCCCCCATGACTGTATCCATATCCTGGGAACTGGTGAATAGTTTATGTTACTTGACAAGGGGAAATTAAGGTTGTAGATGAAATTAAGATTGCTAGTAAATTAACATGAAAATAGGGAGAGTATCCTGGATTATCTGGCTAAACTCAATGTCATCACAATACTCCCTCAAAAAGGGGAGGCAAAAGAGTCAGTGTCAAAATTATACAATGTGAAAAAGTAATGCAGCTAGAAGGGACCATTGTCTTGCAGTAAGGCTATAGCAGTTAAGGAAGTAGATGCTCCCTTACACCATTCAGAAAGGAGCACAGTCCTTTGTTTTTAACTCATAGACTAAATAAGACATGTAGTCTATGACTTATGTCAATAAATAGAGGAATGAGATCAGGGTTAGTTGCTGAAAGGACAGAATTCAGGATGGAAGAGATAACAATAAAAGCGGAAATGTGCTTGGAATGATAATCATGTGTGACAAACTGAGGTGCCCTGTTGATCGCTATGTCAGTCAGATCGGTATTTTTGTTGATCACTAGTCAGCTGGAGCAGAGAAGACTGTGGGTCAGGTTAGACCCATGGGCTTCCACTGATGATACAAAGACAACCAGGATGTAGTTCAACTCTTCATAACGTTTTATGGAGACGGGGAAGAAAGATGTGTAAATGAGGCAGGGTGAAAAAATTTTGGCTATAACATTAACACTTTTTTTTAAACATATTTATTCATTCACTTATTTATTTATTTATTCAACATTCACTCAAATATTTATTAGGCACCTGATATGCTCCCAGCAATTTGTTCAGTTGCGGGGTGTGTCTCTAGTACAGCGTTTGATTCCAGGAGTACACACAGCCTCCAAGAGTATTTCCAATTATAATGTCATGACTGTTAGGTTTTCTGAATTTTGGATTCCTCCTTGGCAAAAAGGCATTATGTTTGTTCTAGCTTCATGTAGGATTGTTGTTAGGAAATAAGGGCAAAGTTTTTGTGAAGTGTGAAGCATCCCTTAGCTGGGAGACCCCTTGCTGGGTTTCATTTCCCCATTGGCATGTTTCTCCCACTTCCACTTCCCCTCTCACTTGCCTATGACACTGTCTGGTCCAGGTCCTCAGTTCTGGTGCCCAGGTCACTGCCATAGACACTCAGACTCCTCAACCTTGCTTATAATTTAAATAAGACAGCTATTCTTAAAATCCCTCCTTTATCAGTAAGTCATAATCTTATAAGGGAATAGATTTAGATAGTTGACTTAATCTTATGCACAGTGCAGGCATCCCAGAAGATTCACCTTGGAAATGTCTTCTTTGTATCTGTTTCCAATTGTTCCATTAAATTTTTCTCAATTGTCTGTTGTGGTGAGGTTGGTCATAATTTCCCTTTGTTCTAGGTAATTCCTTTATCCATGTTTCACCAATATAAACTATCTTTTTCCCTATAAGCAGTTATGAAAATTCATTTGTGGGAAAAACTTCCCTGGACTAGAAATATTCATGCTGTGATGTTTTCTAGAGAAAAATTTATTCCTGATAATAGGCCTCAGAGTGTCTGCCTAATTCTCACTGATACACATCTGTTTCATAACAGACATCTCTTTAGAATAAATGAGATTTTGTAACAACTCATCAAAGGAAGCATGGCAATGAGGTTGGAGACAAATTTTTATTTCGAAGCCAAATACCTCTATCAGAATTACAAAACAATCTATATGTTAGGATTTATTAGCTCTTATGGACAATTTAAATTGTAAGCTTCTGATGAAATGAAACCTCAACCTAAAAGTTATGAAGAGATGGGTCTGTTTCATAGTTGGAGTTCTTGAGTATTTTTGTTGGTAAAGCAATGCATGATTATAGGAGACTGTTAGCTATAAACTGAAGCTGTTTCCTGGAGGGAATATATTTTGTAATATCTTCCATTCAGTGGAAGTTCTTTGCAAACCAAGAAATAGTTGAATTCCTTGTATTTACTTTTATTGTTTGAAAATTGCTATTGCATTGCAAGTGTTATAGATGTTTGGGAAAGAAGAATGAGGCATTATTAGAAACATATCCCTGGGGCAGAATTTAGCAGTACTGGTAGGAGATGGAAGAAATGGCTTCATACTGAAAAAGCAATGTCTGAGAAATATTATCGGTAACATGCTACTAAAACTAAGGGCTAGACTGATTAGACTCAGTGGGGGTTTGGTTACATAAAAAATGGAATTACCGAAACTTGTGGAAAGAAGCAAAACAGGAAATAACTGTACTGGTAGGTACGTTGTACTGCAGTCCAAAGAATTTATTAAAGGGCAAAAGAGTTTTAATAGGCCCTTTGCAGAGTTGTTACACATCAATTTATTTTTCCAAAGGACTCAGTATGCTTTACAAAGTGTAAATATGTCTCATGGACATTTGGAGCTTTCTTCAAGTGAGAAATATAGAGAGAAGTAAAGTCACTAAAGTTTTGATTCACCTATGGATGTAGAAAGTTGAAAGTGCAGTTAGAATTGCATCTATTTTTTTTTCTTTTTTCATGGAAACTCTTTTATTGCCAGATGTACTATTTGAAATAATTTTTGTAGAAACTGAGAATTCACTTTACAGAATATTTCAATTATACTTTTGATGATTTTCCTGTGTTTGTTCTGAAACAATACTTGGAAGGAAAAAGAAATTGATGTAAGTAACTAGGGTAATAAACATCATTTGATTTTTGCAATTATATCTTTTATAATGAGTTAATTAAAATATTTTTATTGAAATATTTTTTAATTATAAAAAAGTAAACCAGGCACCTAATAAAAATTCAAATAGTGCATAATTAGTTTAAAATAGAAAATGGTAAAATCATGGTCCCTGATTTTTATTCCCATGCCTCAGAGTTTAACTCTTAACTTTTTTTTTATAAAAGTGAATATAAGATCATGTTACCATGCGTATATGAGTTATGTAATATATATCCTGTATCTCTTTGATTGTATAAACTGAATGAGACTGTTCTAGACCTTGTCTATTTCACTTACCCGAATATCTTGGTCATCTTGTCTTTCCAAATCAGTGCATTTAGACTTATTTAAAAATTACTATTATGATGATGTATTATTCTGTGTCTTTACTGTAATTGATCAGTTTTTCATTGATAAACATTTAGGTTGTTCCTCCTGCTGTGTGTGGATGTGTGCACACACTTGCATATGCATGCCAAAACAATGGTGCAATTGATTTCTTTGTATGTGTATTGCACGCTTATCTGAGTATAATACCTACATGTAGGAATGGCTAAAAGAAGAATGTGTGTATTACATTTTACCAGATGTTTCCAAATTACATAGGATGTATCAGTATCTGCTCTCTTAGCTGAAGTACAGCAAATGAACTGGTTACTGTCTTCCCAATGGAATTGTATAGTATCAAGTTTCTTAATAGTGAAGAATGGTACCTCATTGCTATCTGTTGAAATAATTGTGTATCTTGAGTAAAAGCAAGGCTGTGGTATTTCTCTATATTGGTTACCATTTAAGTTTTTTTTATTCTCTGAAATGGTAATTCGTATCCTTGGATTAATTTTCTACTAGTCTGCTTAACTTTTTTATTGATTTGCCAGACCTCTTTATGCATTAAGGAAATTAGTCATCATTCTCTCACATGAAACTAGAAAATACTTTCAAAATTCAAAGGTCATGGTGATTGTTTTTTTTATGTTGAATTAAAAAAAATTTGTATTCCATCACTCATCAAATTCTTTTAAGGATTCTCAAGTTTGTTTAATGTTTAGAATGGATTTTCTCTCTATAAATTTGTAAAAATATTCACTCACATTTTATTCTAGTTCTTTTACATTTTAATTCCTTTTACATATAAGCCTTTATCTGAAATATATTTTATAATAAGGAATGAGGTAGTAAATTATTTTAAATCTTCCAAATGGCTAGTTTTTTTCTTAATCATTTATTGAATAATTTGCATTTTCCTAATGATGTAAAATGCTATGCTTGTTTAAAATGAAATCCCCATGTACATTTAGCTTTATTTTTCATACTATTTATTCTGTTCCTTTCATCTATATATATTTTTCTCTGTATTACCAAATAATTCCAATGACAGTAATTTTAAAGCATGTCAACTGTTTGCTGGGCTTAGGTCCCCCACATTATTCTTCTTTCACAGAATTTTCCACGCTAAACAAGTGTGTTCATTTTTCTGCATGACCTTGATCATCATTAAGAAATACTGAAAAAAATTCAATAGGATTATATTAGTTTAATAGATTAATTGGTGGAGAGTTGACATGTTTGCAACATTGAATTTTCTTCATATCTTGTAAAGATCTTGTTAAATTTTAGTTCACTATTTTTTGCTATTGTAAATGGATATAGCCTATTTTATTGTGAATTTTTAAATTGTATTTAAAGTTGAATTGTCCTGCAGTATTGCATGTACATGTAAGTGTATCCTATCTATCTTCCTACTTATCTACTGCCTATCAAAATGGCTGTCATGGACCAATGGAACCGAATAGAAAACCCAGAAATAAAACCACATATTTATGGACAACTAATCTTCGACAAAGGAGCAAAGAATATGCAATGGAACAAGATTAGTTTGTTCAATAAATGGTGTTGGGAGAACTGGACTGCTACATGCAAAAAAATGAAGCTAGACCACTACCTCACACCGTGCACAAAAACCAACTCAAAATGGATAAAAGACCTGGAGATAAGACCTCAAACCATAAAGTTTATAGAAGAAAAAATAGGCAAAACTCTACATGACATACATCTCAGCAAAATCTTTAAAACCACTTCCCCCATAGCAAAGGAAGTAAAAGAAAAGATAAACAGCTGGGACTACATCAAACTAAAAAGCTTCTGTACAG
>PVIJ01007258.1:0-43980 GCA_004024925.1 Scalopus aquaticus | reverse complement strand
TACAACACAACCGATAAAGGACTGATAACAAAAATCTACAAAGAGCTCACACAACTGAACAAAACAAAGTCAACAATCCAGTCAAAAAATGGGCAGAAGAGCTAAAAAGACACTTCTCCAAAGAAGAAAAGCAAATGGCCAACAGGTATATGAAAAAATGTTCAACATCACTTATAATCAGGGAAATGCAAATTAAAACCACAATGAGATACCACCTCACGCCAGTGAGAATGGTGAACATTAATAAAACAGGCAACAACAAATGTTGGCGAGGATGTGGAGGAAAAAGGAACTCTCCTACACTGCTGGTGGGAATGCAAATTGATCCAACCACTATGGAAAGCTGTATGGCGTTTCCTCAAACTGCTAGAAATGGAACTTCCATATGACCCAACAATACCACTACTGGGAATATACCCAAAAGACACAAAAACAGTAATCCGAAAGGATACATGCACCCGCATGTTTATTGCAGCACTGTTTACAATAGCTAAGGTATGGAAACAACCCAAATGCCCAAAAATAGATGACTGGATCAAGAAGATGTGGTACATATACACAATGGAATACTATTCAGCATTCAAAAAAGACAAACACATGCAATTTGCAGCAACATGGATGGACCTAGAAGGGATCATGATCAGTGAAATAAGCCAGAAAGAAAGAGAAAATTATTGAATGGTTTCACTTATAACAGGAATATAGGGGAGCCAAATAAGAAAGCGACATTCAGCAGGGAAGGAGGGGAGGGGGAGGGCTCAAGAGGGGGGAAGAGGGGAGCATGGAGGACTATGGTGATGGTTCCACGGGTGAACAGGTGGTGGGTAACTTATGGGGACCACACAATAATGTAAAAGATATGAATAACAAAAATAAATATCTATTATATTTAAACAAACAAACAAACAAAATGGCTGTCATTATCTGTTTTTGTAGTTACATTATTTTTGTCAGTAGAGTTTGAAAACTTGCCTCTATTTCATACTCTGGAATTTATGTTTCTTGAAAGCTTTATAAAATTCCTATCATCTGGAAAATAATTTTATTCTAATTCCAATGTATTTACACAGTATAGAAGAACTAAACATAGTTTGTATATAGTTCTTATAATTCAATTTCTTTTCTGCTAGCATTCCATAGTTTAAATTTTGTCTACATGCTCTTTTATCTTGACTAATTTTTCCAAATTTTGTTTTACTATAGTTTTAAATAAATCAGCTGTGAATATATTTCCTTTTCAAATTTAATATCCTTTTCACACTTAATGTTAAATATTTTCTTCTAATTTTTCTTGATTTCTTTGTTCTTTTTCTTTGAGTTATTTTCATTTTTCCTTTTTAGTAATACATTTTATATTATGTTTGTTGTACTA
Organism: Scalopus aquaticus; assembly: GCA_004024925.1. Classification (NCBI taxonomy): domain Eukaryota; kingdom Metazoa; phylum Chordata; class Mammalia; order Eulipotyphla; family Talpidae; genus Scalopus; species Scalopus aquaticus. The sequence goes on along the minus strand of PVIJ01007258.1, from coordinate 42,608 downwards.
TAACTTTACCATAGCTGTGTTTTATAGGTTCCCATGTATAGGGTGTTCATAACTATTAATTACCAGATATAAAATTTTGATTAAAATATATCCAGATGTTATGTTGGAATTATTCTTTTTGCTTTGTTTGTTTTTAGCTACTTAAGTGTTACTGTTATTTTATTTGGCCAGCAAATGATTTCTGTACTAGTTGCACTTTGCGTAAATTGTGTTAACATTTATAAATGTTGTTTTGGAAGATAAAGAATTGAGTCAGTCATTCATTTATTCATTCAATAAGTAATTTATAAATGTGTATTTATTCACTTTAAATCTAAGTATTACATGTGCCAGATTCTGGTCTAGGTACTAGAGATGGTAGAGTTAATAAGACAAAATACAACTGTGCCTTTGTGTAATTTATACGTTAGTAAAGGAGACAGCAAATGATCAAGCAAGTATAGATTAATTTTACATTACTAACAGATGCCCTGAAGAAAAGTAAATTAGGTAACGAGAGGAGAATGGCTAACCTGGGGAGTTGGGAGATTGATATGATAGATTGTTCTCAGAAAGGTCTTCCTAAATAGTAACATTAGAGCAGAGACTAGCATGATGAGGGAGAGGGATCAAAATGAGGGCAGGAAGAGCATAAGGGTCTATGGTGATGGTGCATGGGTGAATTGGTGGTGGAAATTTTATGGGCACTAACCCTGAGAAAAGTAAGCAAACATTGTAAAAAAAAACAAAACGATGTGTGTGTGTGTGTATGTATATGAAATATGTATATGTATATTTCATATACAAACATGTATGTATATGTGTATATATATGAAATATACATACATATATGTAGATAGCTAGATAGCTAGATAGATAGGTAGAAAGTAAGGGAGCAGTAAGTCATGAGAGAACAGCATCCCTGGTTGGAATTATGGAACTAGGGTGTTTGAAGAGAGCAGCATGAAGGTCCACATGAACAGCCTGGAGTGAGTTAGAAGGAACATGGCTGGAAGTAGGTCAGAGTGATGGGCAGAAGATGTGATAGTGTGATTGGAAAGTCATTGGAAATTTTGAATCAGTGTTGACACAATTGTATTTGCTCTTAAGATGTTACTCTGGCAATTACCTATAAGTCTGATTTGCTATGGCATGTAAACATTTTATGTATATTTACTTATACTTTGTCCATTTAGTCATAGGTTCAGAGAGTTGGGGTCAAGACTTCTACTGTTGTGCTTTTTAATTGCTTTTTCTGAATGCATGCTATGTTTTCTCATGGACTTTGAAGCTAAGTTAGTTATCTTATAAGATAACAGTTTTAAGCAGATTAGATTTCCATTGTGGATTATACTTTTAAAGAATTCTTTTTCCTTTGTAATGATTTTTCTCCCCTTGAATTCACCCATTAAATGCAAATAATGCTATGATTGCATTAACTTTGCATTTGCTTGGTATGATTTTACTTACCCTTTTTTAATATAACATTTTAGGTCATTTTTTTTTCAAAATTTTTTCAATTATTTTTATCATATAGTCAAACAGTTGGGGTTTAAAGTCTATTTTTTATATTTTTTCCCATTTTATATTTAGGAAGTTTTATACTTTGTGTTTGATGACAATCTCTCTAAATTTGTATATGTAATTAAGTCAATTTCTTGACTTTAGTTTGTATCTATAATTTATAAAAATTGATACATTCATACTTCTCTACTATTTCCAGTTTTAGTAATTTACCTCCTTTTAAATATTTACATCCTGTTCTACAATTCTAGTCCTTTCAGTCATTCAGACATTTCAAGTTTCTTTGTTCCACAGTGGTTGTTTTAATTATATATTACTTGTTCAAATAGGTTTTTTAAAAAATTCAAGAATGCTTCAGAGTACTTTATATTTACTGTATTCTTGTTTTTCTGATAAAGCCTGTATTGCTTTTATATACCTATATAAATAGTGGCTACATTTATAATTTTGGGGTCCAATGTATTTACTATAACAATTATAACATTTTCCACAGAACTGGATTTCCCCCCATATTACATCTTCATTAATATTAAAATAAGTACAGTGATTCTCCATGTGTCTCTTCCTGACTTTCATTTTCTAATTACATCCATATTTTTATCCTCGTAATCCTGTTCTCTGACTGTAGCTTCAAAACTCTCTTCTAATTTTAGCTGCTTTGCATGTGGTTTTCATTTCTGTAAGTTATTTTCCTTTTTTTTGCTTCCATTTATCATCTGTCAAATTATCTTATTATTTTCCTTTGGTTTTGTCTCACTCTTTCCCCCACAGACTCCATGTCACCTTTATTTGAAATTTGCTGGTTTTGAATTTTTCATTTGTAAGTTTCTTTATAATGCCTCTTCTGATGTTTTCTTTTCAACTAGATTTTGCTTCTTGTGCTCATTTCTATCTTCCTTGTCATACCTTACTAAAGATTTTGTGTTGATTCCTTTCTGTCTAATGTTTTTTGAGCATGGCCATCTGGACTTGATCACTGCATTGCCCAACAATGGTGGGCAGGGGTAGGAAGAATGATCCAAGTCATTGTCCTTTTAAAAAAAATAAATTGTTATTGATTTACCATTCATTTACATAACTATATAATTTTAGGAGTATAGATTTATACCTCAGTATGTGCACATGTTTCACTTACCCACTGCCAAAGCTCCTGTCACACACTTTCTTGCCAAAACCTCTCTCAATTTTCCTCTGCGGCATGTCTTCCCTTTGTTTCTCTTTTTGTGTATAAGTACAAGGTTCTTGTGGGTTGCAGGGCGGTATGAATGTTGTTAAGTCCTCCAGGTGCAGGCTAGCATGTGTATAACTGCACATCTGACTTGGAGAGCAGCAGAATTGCAGTTGTTACTTACCCTCTCTGCAGTTCTCTGTCACTCCTCTTTCCTGCTTCTTTGGATATGAGGTGCTATTGTTTTTGTCAGATTCTCTTCCTACTTTAAGGTTTAGATTTTCAGCTTACAGTTTTGTTAGAGATGGTATTTCCTTTACATTTTGCTGCTTTCAGTGTGCTTTGGTGAGGAATGGTAAACAAAAACCATTTACTCCTCTGCTTCTAATTAGAAATCTCCACAACCAGTGGTTTGTTGTTTTGCAGACTAAATAACTCTCATTGCAAATGATTTATAAAGCATCTGCAATGACTCAATTGTGTGAAAATTTAACATAATATAAATCCACTAGGGCATCACCAAAATCACCAAGAATAGGGGTTTCCAGATAGTAATAGTACCCATTTAAACTCATATTCCCCAAACATTTATTTTTGAATCATTGACTCATAAAATGGTGGGATGGAATGTATAAAAGCAAAATTTATAATCAGACTGATAAATTGTTATTTCATATAATTAGTTTCAACATTATTTAGTAGAGAATGAGGGAGTCATTGACATATTACCCAGGCAATCATGATTAGCTCTCTATTTAAGAAAGATGGATTGAATAGAAAAGAAGAAGAATTTACAGAGAGGATACTCCTGAAGTCATATTTTTGGAAATTGTTTCATGTTTCTCAGTCACTATTTTAGATTACAAGTCCCAATTTAAATAATAATAAAAATTATGAAATATTATTTATATTTTGGCAAACTCTCTAGTGTAAATTTCATTTCTCACAGTGTCTCTTCTTGCCTATTGTTTAAAGACTACAAGTTCTAATTTTTAGTTAGATGAAGTTAACTACTGGAAATACACATAGTCTCTGGACCAAGATGATACATAGGAAACTCCTAAATTTCTCTCCTCCTACATACATACCAAGTATGTAGCTAAACATAGACAAAGTATCTCAAAGAGAAGTCTGGAGACTGGTTGAGTAACTCCTACATATCATGCAACTGATAGAATACCCATCAAAATGGGTAGAAGAGGCTGAGATACCATTTCATCATAACTCCCACCCACCTCTGGCACAGTGCCATATAGTTGGTACTGTGGTACCTAGATTCTTCCTGATGTGAAGGGTTTGAGCCATGCATATAGTACTCCAATTTTTAAGGTTATAACCTGTGTTATAGAACCCCCAAAACCATCTAAGATAGAGCCCCATCTCTCAAAGCCAGTGGGGCTTGTATTCATAAATACCCCCATGACTAAAGCACACGAAGAAGCAGTTGTTAAGGGGTATGTAGATACTCACTGTGGCTTCTCCCCAGGGCTCATCTGAGAGGGGATAGGCAAAAATGCCCATTTGTATAATGCTAATATATCATTGTATCAATGTATAATGTGGACACACATTATAAAAAGGTATAAATTTTGGTATCAAAAGCATAAATGTGGGAGTGGAGTGTAAAAAACAGTTTTCCCATGTGTTTGAAGTTAAATTGTTATCAGCTTAAAATAGATTCCACAAAGCAAAACTTTATAGTAGTTATACAAAAGATAAAGGAATCAAAACAATTACAGAAATTCATAAATCACAAAGGAGGAGAGGAAGAAAGAAAGAAAGGTACAACAAAATAATCAGTAAACAATATAGCAATAGTAAGCCTATATCTATCAATAAGTATAAATGTAGTAAGTTATCTAATAAAAGAACTAAAGTGGACAATTGGATGAAAAGTGAAGCCTAACTGTATTATTGCCTTTAAAAGACTCATGTTAACTTCAAGTACATACATAAACTGAAAATGAGGGATGGAAAAGATATTCCATTCAAATGGAAAGTAAAATAAAGTAGAAATAGCTATACTTATGTATGACTAAATAGATTCTAACCCAAGATTATAATAAAAGGCAATAGAGGAGTTGATACATCGAGAGGATATAACATTTGTAAATATTTATGCCCTGAAATTGGAACATCTCAATATATAAAACAACTATTAACAAATCTGAAGGGGCAAATAGTGGTACAATAATAGCCATGAACCTCATTATATACTTTCATCAATGGATAGGTCATCCGGACAGAACGCCAATAAGGAAACATTGGGTTTACGCTACACATTGACCAGATAGTCCTAACAAACACGTAGATATATACAGATACATATATTTCATCCAACAGCAGCAGAACGTACATTCTTTTTAAGAGCACATGGAACATTCTCTAGAATATATCACATGTTAGTCCACAGAACAAGTCTTAATAATTTTAAGAAGATTGAAATCATATCAAGTTTATTTTCCAGCTACCATGCTGTGGAAGTAGAAATCAATCGCAAGAGGAAAAGTGGAAAACTTCATAAATAAGTGGAGATATAAGCAACAAAGTCCTGAACAACAAATGGATCAAAGATAAAATAAAAAGGGAATCAAAAAATATCTTGAGACAAATGCAGTATCTAGGAACACTGAAGTGACAGATGATGGTGGAGGGAAAGGATCCTTGAGTCATTGTTTCCTTCAGGGACACTGTGGGGAGTAGCCACATCTGGAATGGAGCTGGGGATGTGAGGACTGGTATCACAGCAAGGAGACACAGAGGGGCCTGTTGGGTTAGAAAACAAAGCCCATGCAGCAAAAGGAGTCCTATCAGTGAAGTTTCAAGGGTCAAGCACCCACCTTAAGAAAAAAGAAAATTCTCAGATAAACAACCTAAACTTATACTTGAAGGAACTATATAAAGAACAAATTAAGCCCAAAGTTAGTAGATGGAAAGAAATGAGTAGAAATAAATGAAAAAGAAATACATAAACAATACATTTGTTAGTGATACCTACCAACTTTGGAAAAGGCACTGTTGGACAGTGTGAAGAAATGGTAGTAATGTGTTACCCCTGAGATGCCTACATTCTAGAGAGTGATAAGGAGCATAATGAACCCTCAGAGATGTCCACCTCCTAATCTCTTGGAGTCTATGAATATGTTACCGTACATGGGAAAGGAACTTTTCAGATGTAGTTAAGATTAAGGGCTTTAACTTTTTGAGATGGATAAATTAACCTTTGTGATCCAGGAGGGCCCAATGTAATCATATGAGTCTTTAAAAGCAGAGAGCCTTTCCTGGCTTTGGTCAGAGGAAGATGTGATGGAAGAATGGTCAAAGAGATATTGTTTTTGTGGCTTTGAAGATTAAGGAAACGACTCGCAAGCCAAGGAATGTGAGTGGACTCTAAGTCAGAAAAGGTACGATGGATTTTCCCTTAGAGGTACAAGAAAGAAATGCATCCTGCTGACTCATTTAGATTTTAACCCAATGAGATCCATGTTAGCCTTTTTACCTGTGGAACTGTTGAATAATAAATTTTTGTTGTTTTAAGTAACTAAGTTTATGATAATTTGTTTTGGCAGCAATAGAAAATTATACCTATAGAGACAAAAAGGCCAATATAGATATTAGGATTGTGATATAGATATAAAATATCACATCATATTTATCATATATATCATATCATATATATCATATATGTGGTATTATTTGTGTGTGTGTGTATATAGTGTACATACACAATATATTATTACACTATATTATTTGTGTGTGTGTGTATGTACACTATATACACACACACACACACACACACACACTCTTCTTGGTTGAAGGGTAGGAGAGTCAGCATTCTTGCTATGGTGACTGTCCTTCCCAATACTCTACTGTAATCTTTGGGATGTCTCTACTTCCACCCCTCTGAGATCTCTTTCCTGTAACAAGAGATACCACCTGCCTAGCTATAGGCAACTTGTACTTCAATGATCTTGAAAACTTGTCATTTTCTTCAGGAGGACTAGAAATCATTTCTTTATATTTACTTTTGCTCTCTGTGCCTTTCTTTTCACCCACCGTCTTCTGTTCTTTCTAATTACCTCCTTGCTTTCCAAGATCTTCTCTCTATAACCACTACAGAATCCTTTTGTGGGGGCTTCTTATCACAAGGAACAACCTTTAGTTTTACTTTTTTTACAGTATTGTAGAGGGAAAAAATTGCAGAGGTGACTGGATTAGTGTCTGGATTAGGATAAAAGAGAGTGAGAAATAGGGAGGCTAGAGATTGCTGGAATATTGTAGCCTGGCCGCCTGGGAGTATGGGATTCATTAACAGGTAGTGAAAAAGAAGCAGGAATTGACTTGGTCATGGTTTGTTTGGACCATGTGAAATTTGAGATTCTAAAAGAATGGCTCATTTAAGTGGAACTGTATAGCAGACATATGGAAATGGCACTTACCTGGCAGTGATATGGTGAGTCTGTGGTAAAATTTGGTGATAAAAATGAGGGAGGATAACTTTAGAAGTGAAAATTTATGAGAAGAGTGAGTCTGAGAGGATACATGGAAAAAGAAAAGAGGCCAAAGAAAGAAAAAGGCCATGGACAATTTGCTTTGTTCATCATTTTTTGACAATCTTCCTTCTCTCCTGGTTATAAGTCTATTTGATTCTCTGACAAAGTCCTTTTGGCTGACTTTGGCAAGTCTAGGTCACTGTTCTTACTGAGTGGCTTGGGATATAAGGATCTGATGAAGCTATTCTCTAGTGGTCTATCTCAGATTTAGTTTGCCTGCTTAGGCACTTTAAGGAAATGAGAACTCTAGTAACAAAATAATACAAGGTAGGGTGAGACAGAGATCATAGTAACTGAGACCTCAGGTACAAGCATGAATTATTTGCTTTCTACCTCTTGCAATTTTCCATTAGAGTTAATAATCCTCAGCCTGAGCTGCATATCCCAATTATATATGCTGCTTTTACATCACAACACAGTTTCTTCAGGTTAAACCACAGAAGGAAACAGAGAAAATTCAAATACTTTCCCTTTTGAGTTCATGGCGATGAGCAGTAATCAAAGTATAGTCTTTGTGAATGAAAAAATGATCTGCACCCATATTGGTATGCTCTGAAAATATTTTAATGCCTACAAATAGCTTTTACTCCAGTCTTTTTCTTTGTAGTAATGTGTATCTCAGCTGCACATGTGAAAAGTTTTTAATTTGGTTAAATTTATGCTAGGAACTGTTGGAAATTGGAGCTTTGTAGGGGTTCCTCTCCTCTCATTGTGATTCTCATGTGAATTCCTCCCCTGCAAAGTTATGCAGCTCTCCATCTGGCCATATTCATAAGCCTTCCTTCTTATAGAACTTTGATAAAATGCATCAGCTTCTCTGGAATTAGATTAGTATCTCAATCTGAGAGCTTTCCGGGCTCTTCCTGCTGACAGGAGATGAAAGCCTCATAAATAAAAATGCTGCTTTGTTTGCCTCTGTGTTGTGATGGACTCTGTGGAAGAGGAAGACAATTAGATCTAAGCATCTTTTCATTCAGTGTTACAGATATTCTCTTCTCCATGACTTGACATTAATGCCTTCTCTTCCAGCGTTATCTACTGTGAGGATTATAGAATAGCAATGGGAAGTTAAACAGCACCCTTCAAATTAGCATTTGCTTCTTACTCCAGAAATCTTCTCATTGGAGGATGTGGGTTCTTTGTGCTTCATTATCAGTTGCCATCATTCTAAATAAAATAATGATTTACTTTCTCCTTAGAATGTCATGTCCAAAAATGGTGAATAATAATTGATAGTCTATGCTGAACAAAACACCATAATAAAATCTGTATATGTTAGCCTGGAGGTAGATACTTAAATCTTTGCTTTTATATACCATAGGCTAATGATTTATAGATGAAATTTAAGCACATAAGGCACTTCTAAGACACAAGATTCAGTCTAGAATTCACTTGAGCTGATATATATCTGAATAAAATCATGAAGTGAGATGACTATCAACATGATATTATTTGTAATCAATATGATATTGTTTGTAATTTGTGTACTTTTTTGTTAAAATAACTTGGAGGCAGCAAGCTTCTTATTAATATAAGCATTATAAAGTTATTTGTCATAATAATTTATGTCATTTACGAATAAGGTGGTTAGTATCTGCAACAGCACTGTGGCATTTTTAGATTCAGAGTGAGTGTCTCAGAAGTCAAAGTTCAAGAAATTTAAGAAGGAGAGAGAGTTGGTATCAAAAACAGAAGTCTGAAGAACAGAACACACAAAGAAAGTAATAGGTTTTGGCTGGAGTGTAGCTTCCTGGTACCTTGAAAAACCAGCTTTGATTGAAGGATGAGGATGAAGACATTATTAATAATCAGACTGATTCAAGAAAGAGCTGATGAAGAGGATGAGGAAATGCACTAGAAATAATTTTGTATCATTGAAGCATATTCAAACATTCCATCCTTGGATAATACAGAATTCTAAAGTTTTTCCAAAAATAGGGTTTTAAATATGATACTTGTCTCATTCACATTCTCAAGACTGGTGTCTTTTCTAAGCTATTTCCCACTTTTTAATAACTCCCACTTATTTTATATCATTTGAAAACAAATTTTAAACAGTTTTAACAAGAAATAAGTTATTATCTGAAATATGGAGAAATTTATAATACATTGCTTTTATTTCTGAAGACTCCTAGTTAATAAACTCTGTTTCAAGCAAAAGCAATTGCCTAAAATGCGGGTTAAAATTAGGACAAGATTGATTAATAATTTTTGCCTGAACTATGATCCCTAGTGATAGGAAATCAAGAGTAGTTTTCTTAAAATACCAGTTACAATTTCAGAAAACTGTCAGTCTCATCATGTTTTTATTATGGTAAGGGATCTTAATTGCAACAGAAATAAAGAAATAGACAGGAGCCATATGGAACTTCATCCATTTGCTGCCAAGAAATTGTCTTCCATTTTACAAGCCAAAGACATCTAAGATGCACAGAAGAATTTAATCCTTTATACATAATGTTGCATTTGATTGAGTGACATTGATTGGAAAGAGGCAATAAGATTTTTGTTTTTAAGAAATTATTTAAATGTACTGGTTGTGAATTTAATTATCCCAAATGGATTTTCTTATCACATAATTTTTTATTTACTTTTGGTTAGTTTTAGATTTCTATTCAAAAGCACACTCCAGATTGACTCATGTTAACTTTTATAGGACTGTGTGTGTGTGCGTGTGTGCTTATGTGTACGTGCATGCATGTGTGTGTAGAGGAGTTTGATTAAACTGGAGAAAACAGAGTGATTTGATATTTTGTAAGGTATTTAAAACATGAAATTAAGATTAAATAACTTGACTTTAGTAGCGTATGTTGGTTGGAAAATGCAGCATGAACCTGAGTATTAGGATCAAATAAATCTAAGAGTCTTATTAAATCTAATAAGTCATCCCTGACATGAAAATTATAGCTTGAAGAACAGAGGAACAAATGGGTAATAGCTGCATGTAACATGGTGGTGCTCACGGTGTAATAGGCTGAGAAGAATGAAACTCTGGGCCAGAGGCCTCAGTTTTAGTTCTGAGAAGGGTGTATAATCTTGCTAGAAAATGGAAACTGAAAATAAATCATTTATCAAATTCGCAGTTTTCCTAAGAAATAGAAGCCCTGATTAGCTGTGAGTGACCTAATTTACATATTTGTTGGATAGTTTGCAGTTGTGCTTTTGTTTGATAGAAAAGTACATTCATCATGACTGAGCTATGGTTCGGGTTGGAGGGTGCTGTTTGAAGGGAACATGGATCTGTGGAGAAGTGAGAGAAGGCCTTAGTCAATGTAAGAAGTTTGGGCATGCTTTCAAGGAATAGAATCAGTCAACTTATAAATGCTTAGTAGAGGAAAAGAGAAATAGGACTTCAATTTTGCAGGGTGGTCTACATATTTTGTTTGGAACCTTAAGTTCTGTTATTACCTGGTTGTGGCCATCCCTGCCACAGTAGCCTTGGGCTCTCCCTCTGACTTTTGTAGGTCTTTGTGAATTTACCGCTCATTTTGAAGGCATGTTTCTTCTCTGTAGTTGTCCTTACTTTTTATATCAGCAAACAGATTAAGGCCGGGCATTCTCCTCATTTGTCTTATACTACTTTCTCTAAAGGAGCTCATTATTAATTCTTACAGAGTTCCTGAGTTGAAACTCTTTTATTTAGCTTACTCTTTCAGTTTCTCAGCCTCTTGGGGTATGTAGTTCTCTTAAGAAAATTTGAGCAATACTACATAATTTATCACTCCAAATCCTCTCTTGCAGCATGCTGTTGCAAAGGACCCTAAATGGTATGGAGCATATAGAAGCTCCCTTAGGTGAGGATGAGTTCCTTGTCCATCAGATTAAAACTCTGAGAAAAATATTGGACAGATTAGCTTTCCATGTTGCCCTAGGTGGTCCTTCAACCATGCCAATAGAAAAATTAAATGATAAAAATGATTTACTGATAGTTTTGCTATACCAGTGCTCTTCCAAGTCAAATTCTTTTCTCTCTTCTCCAGTTAATGGACATAAGAATGAATGAATGGTGTTTGTGTGGGTGGCTCACACATCCTAATAAAGAATATTATAGAAAAGAATTTCAATGAGATTTATTTTTTTAAGCACTACACCACATTCTTTAGCTGTTGACTGGCTTTCATCACTTATTATGTGAGAAAGGAAATGTCAGTAACTAAAAGAATATTTAAGATCAATGTGCTTGAGCTTTTCTGATTTTAAAATTCTTTGCAGAAACTTGTCAAAGAGATTATGTATTGGAAACAAGAAAGCTGAAACTTCTTAGGGCACTAAAGAAATTTCTTTGTTTCCTCTGAGCTCAAATGATAGAGAAGTGGAATCTTATTCTAGTGAGACCCTGAGCTGGTATCGGTACTCCTGTTAGTTCTGTGCAGTAACTGCTTTTTAGGAACTACTGCTCTGATTTACATGGAAACAAAGACTGGGCTATAACCATGTGTTCACAGAGCCACAGTGAAATAAATGGTGAGGCAAAGGTGGTAAATGAATGAATTGTTGGGGTAGTTCAGGCCTAAATAGACTTTCTGCTGAGGTGACCTAAAGTTGCCCTAATTCTTCCTTTGTTCCAGTTGTATAGATCTGGTCTTAGAAATGTGATAGGAGGTTAACATGTCAGACTGTGACTTTGTTCTGTCCCTGGAATAACCAAGGATGTTTTAGAAAATCAATTTGCTCTCTCCAGGAGGACTTCACTGAAGTACAGGAACTTAGTCTATTGGGGGAAAGTTCCTCTGAAGATGGACATGGTTTCATTTCTGTTTCATTAGCTCTTGCAGCAGAGAAATGATGGATAAATGTAGTTATTTGCTGCTTTTCTTAATAAGGGTTTTATCCATTTTTTTTCACTGTAGAAGAATATAGAAACCTAAGTGTGATTGCTGACATTTGTCATTTTCAGTAGCTCAGGGTTCTCCCTGTAATAAACGAAAGACATTTGCTTTTAATACTCTTGTCTATAAACTACAACTGAGAGGGAAATGTGAGAACCTCCAAACCTCAGTCACTGCTGCATTTAAAAAGAATTGTTGCTAAGAACGTTGAATATTTTTATCCTTTTGTTGTTTGTGCCTGTGTGTGTGTGTGTGTGTGTGTGTGTGTGTGTGTACTCAGATGTATTTACCTAGTCAACAATTCTGAATTCAAGGATTTTACATAAGAAATTTTGCTTCCTTTATTAGATTAGGATACAGCTATATTACTACTTTTTTTCACACTAAGCTTTCTTAATTTTATGTGTTGGTATTTTAAAACAAATTACAAGGTGTATCTATGTGATTAATATGAAATAAAAAAATTAGCCAAATATCGTGTTGACAGAAACATTGTCACAGAAATTAGAGCATATGTAAATTCATTTTTTTGTGAAATATTTTGCATTTAATTTTAAGAAAAATTTATCTTTCTCTACTTTGCATCCTAAATTTGCCTTGTAAAAGTTGAGTTTTTTTAGATGTGACACTCTTGTTTAAAATGAAATGAAATGAAGTAAAATTCAAAAGTATCCAACATTTTTTTTTCTCCTTTTTATTAAACAGTGTCTTCAGTAGAAGTTGCCTTGGAATGAGACCGAGGAGACCAGTTCTGTGGGGTGAAGGTAATGCCAATTAACCTTCTTTCACCTTTTTTTCTTCTCTTACTAAATCAGGGCAACAGTGAAACCATCTTATGGTCCCTCCCTTATCTGCCTTCTAGCTCTAAACACTCTATTTTGCTTTCTCTACTATGCACACACTGCTACCTAACATCCCTGTGAGAACAATACTTTCAGTGTGTACTTCCATTTTCAAATGTTTTTCAAGAGGGAGAAACTCCAAGGCAGCAAAGCCAGCATTTACAGATTTTAAGTCCCAACTAAGAAGAAACAGATTCATCCAGAGAAGGGTATACATTCCACTTGGCTAAGTCTTATAACTTTCCACACACCTCCGTAAGGGAAGGAGCTGACATTGTAAGAAGATTTTCCCATCTCTAATGGCTGTGGCTGAGAGTCTTGATTGTACAATATTTTGACTTGCACTTCAGAGTTCCCTCAATGTCCCCAGCTATGTCCATGGTAGCTCTCTAAATACAGCAGTTGTGCCATCTGTTTCAAATATTATTTCAGTCTTCACTGTTTTGGGATAAATTTCATAAAGTGTATTGCATACACACACATTTAATTGAACAAATGAGAAGCCTTTCCAGTTTGAAAAAGCTTCCTAAATGACAAGAAGTGTCCAATTTCCATTCAAATGGTTACTCCGGGGCTTTAAAATGTGTGAATTCATCTAACAGAGGCTGGTGGTGTATTTTGAGGCAGATGGCTTGATTCTGTGAAGAAAAAAAATTAAGTGGATTTTACTATCAATCTTATTTTTTTTTTGGCAAAAGACTGACATAATAAAGATGTGTGTATTACTGAGAATGCTTTTTAATAATGATTCTACCTTATGTTTTCCCCCAAGAATATGGTTAACTGACTAGGAAAATCTATTTAGAGATTTTATGTTTATCCATAATGATCGGTTTAGGAAAAAAAAAGAAGCCCACTAACAAAATTGCTGAAATACAAAAGGAAAATAATGTTCTACAACTTTCTAAAGGAGTCCAAGAGGAAAGAAATGCTGCAGTTTATTAGATGCTTCTCCTGATAAATAGTTGTGAAGTCAAGAGACTGTGGATTTTTGGAGGAAGTGATTTCATGTTTTCTTTTGTGAGAATGTCTTTGGAAGAATATCTTCTTATGTGTCATTATCTAGGCACTTTATATATTTCATACAGCAGTTTTAACAATGAGTCACTGGAATTATTCTTAGTCACTCATGTTAGCTAAACTCATGTTAGCGCGTGTCAAAAATACATCAGAAGTCCTATGTTATAAAGGTTTTTTCAGTCTTAAGAATCTTTTGAAACATTATTGTTAACCTGCTAGACCTACTCGACCCTTCTTCCATTTGTAGTTTGCAGAATTGACTGAGTTCTTGGTTAGTTCCTGATTAGTTAAAGCCAAATATGTTTGTGATCTCTTTTGGAAATGACTTTTCTGCAATGTAAGCCTAAGCTAACCAACCCACTGTTTCCTTAGGCACCAATTACCAATTTATGGATGAGAATATGCATTAAATTGTCCCAATAAGTCTAAAATAAAGATCATTTTTTTTGATACCTTGGGAAGGGTGCTATCACTCTTCTAATAGACATGGGCAGGGAAACATGTAGCCTTTATTGCTGCTGAAAACTTTCTAAAAACATATACAGAATAGACCTTGGGATGAAATGAACGATGCAGGTAGCAGGATGAAAAGGAGAGAGAACTTGAATCATTGATGACATATCGGAGCTTTGTAGCACTGCTCTAAATTCCATTATACCTGTGTAGTTCCTTTTATATTAGTCAGTGCTCATTGTTGAACAGATCTTATTGTTCATGCCAGTTGGAGTCAGGTTTATGATACTTGCAGATAAAAGTACCCCAAAATATATGAGGATAGGGCTTAAGGGGGAGGCAGTATCAGACATAATTTTGTATGTTGTGAGACCTTTTCTTATTCTTGGGTGATAGGTTCTTTTTCCCTATTCTGAAACTACTTTGTTGCTCTTGATATGTGAGATACTAGGTGAAGGAATATAATACTACAAGAATTTATTTAATTAAGATGGGTATTGGAATTACCATGTAGTAGAGCTTAAAGCTTCTCTCTAGTCTATGATTGACTAAAGGTGGCAATTTCCTTACTGAGTCAGTGATTCTCAAACCATATTCCACTTCTCTTTCCTGTCCTGTCATCTGGTTTCCTCCTCAATATGTTTAGAAATTATCATTCTTCTCCTCACTATAGAAAAAAAATGGAATAACCTGAAAATTATCAACTCTTCTTATTCCTATCAGAGAATTGAGGTGACAGGGTGGACTGCTACCTAGAAAACTGGATAGGCAAATACAGAGAACCACAGCTTACCAGGAGCACAAGCTGCTCCAGGAACATTTTCACTGTAACTGACAAACTGGTAGAAGCTGAGTGTAGACAAACTTGAAAATTAAAAACTCCTAGAGACCTCATCTTAGGGTATACCTTATTCTTTCATGAGATTTATGTGTTGGAAAACCAAATTCTTACGATGAAGATTAGGAGAAAATCCCATGATATTTTGGGCCAGGCAAAAGGAACTGTCTTGAAAGATGCTCAGAATGTTCTCCATCGGAAAACCTACCTTTGAGGGAAACAACAAGCAGAGCCTCACATGGAGGTAAAGCAGTTAAACACATAGGCTCCCTGTTGGCTTTCTCTATCACATAAGGGGAGTAAAAAGGCTAAGATATACTTTTGAAAGTCTCAACTCAGAGACTGAGACCTATTGAAAAAGAAGATTTAATCATAAGATTATGGAATACTTTCTAATACCTTAATACCACTTTAACAGAGTTCCTGGATAATGACAGCAATTACAAATGAGAGGACTAAAAGACATAGACTCTGTGTAAAGAGTTTCTAGGGAAACCCAAAGACAAAACAAGGCCACTGGAGAAAATTGAAGACCCTGACACCTACAGTTACAGCAAACATTAAACATACTAGTTCTTAGTCAGATCAATATAAAATCTCCTCCTAAGGGCCTATTTATCGCAGTACCCATTATCCAATATCCACTATGTCCAACTTTCAACAAATATAAGGCATTCCAAGAGGCAAGAAAAAAAATAGTCTGAAGAGTCAAAGCAAGCATCAGTACTGACTCAGTGTAGTTCCAGGGTAAGCAGCATCTGTATCACTTGGGAAACTGTTAGAAATATCAATTCTCAAATTCTACCCTAAACCTACTTAATATGAAACTAGCATTGGAGCCCAGCAACCTGTGCTTTAAAAAGCCCTCCAGATGATTGTATTTGAAGACCACTGCATTATGAATATCAAGCAGGAATGAAATTTGTAAACTTTGTGTCTTTAGAGTTTTCAGAGATAGAATGGTAAAATACATATAGAAAGAAAATAATTGAAAATGCAAAGACTACACTGAAGATATTGCTTATGATTTCGATTTTTGATTTTGTCAAGCAATATCACTGCTAATCAATTGTTGTATATAACTGCATGTGGTGTAGTGTTATCTAATTGTGTGTATCTGTGTGATCCACCTGACTTGAGAACCTTATCATTACTGGACAACCTGGCAGAAGGCATTTGTCTGGCTGGATGATGCAGAGCACTGAGGAATTTCTGAGGATAGAATTGTTAATAGTTTAATCAGGTCAGTACCTGTTTGACCAGATTTATTAGATTTGAACTGGTTTGAACTGACCAGAAATGGTTAAAACCAGTTTGAATTGGTCAGAAATGGTTTGAAATGGTTTGGGTTGGTCAGACTGGTTTGAGACTGTTTTATCTAGTCAAAAGAGGTTGGACTCTGTTAGAGCTGGTTTCAACCATTTTATAAGGTCAGACTGGTTTGAATCAGTTTAAACCAGTATTAACCAGTCAGAATCAACCAGAGGCAGTCAGAACCTGTTTGAACTGGTTTTATCTGATCAGAACCAGTTTGAATAAATTTCATATAGTTAGAACTGGTTTGAATTTGAGGACTTGTTACATAACAAATATTGTGCTTTATGGGTGCTATTATTTTTTCCATTCATAGATAAAGCATGTGCATGTATAGAGATTAAGCAATGTAGAGATTAAGCAATATACCCCCAAACATCAGTAGACAAGGAACAAAACTGGGCAGTCTCAACTCAGACCATGTTCTTAACTACCACCTTATGCATTATGTTCTTGACCTCTTACTGGGATATGTAAATTGTTAAAAATGGCTCCGTATAAGAGAAAAAAAAAACACCATCATGAAATTCACTGAATCAAAGTGTAATCTTTGTCGCCAGGGTCTGGAAGGAGATAGTCATGCAGAATTACTACTTAGTGGGCATAAAGCTTTAATTAAAAAGATGAGTATACTCTAGAGATCTTCTTTCCATCATTGTACCTATTGTCAACAGTAATATACTGTACACTTAAATGTATTTTAAGTGAGTAGTGTCGTTTTAAGTGTTTACACTGCAATAAAACAAAATAAAGCCAACCAACTAACCTAGTGGTTTGAAGGTATAGATATGTGGGTACACTGAGGGTTTGCTCTAGTTTTGCTCTATCTAAGGTACATTGGCTCAGTTCCATGTGTCTTCCATCCTCCTCTTGTGACGTCATGCTAGCTTGGACATGTCCTTATTATTTCATGACAAAAGCATCAATGATTAAGCCCAAATATGCAGGTGTCTTTCAGACTTTGGTCCTGTCTTACTTGTTAATATTCCATTGACCAACCCACTTGACCATTGGAGAGGCAGGAAAGTCATATGCAAAGACATGAATACAGAGAGGTTAATGAATTAGGGACATTAATACTACATAACATTGCCAGTCTACTTCTTTCATAGTTGTCACTTGGGGGGGGGGGACATATAAACAAAACATACACAAGGATTTGCAAGCAGTGGACTTATTGAGAACAGTATAATTGTTACCATTGCACATAGAGTCCCAGGACTCAGCAAGGCAAATATGTACTTGGCATAGCTATTTTAAGTATATGCCTCGTCTCACATATATATGTGTATATATTTTTAGATAAATTTACTTAAATATATGTACATGTATATGATAACTACATATCCATGAGGAGTATATGTAAACATACAGACATCATGTGTATATAAATATATTGTGTGTATATAAATAAATGTTTATATTTATCTGTATATTTATATATTAGGTGTATATAAGTATATTCTATATAGTCTTCTATTCTCAATTAGTTAAATGCAAAATGATGAATGCATAAATGTGGTTGAGATTTGATTTTTTTCTGACTCTAGATAGTGGTTCACGTGTAGTGAAGAGGTTCACATTTAGTGGAAAGAATATTTGATGGAATAGTGTGGGAACTGGTTTTTGACCTAGGTCAGTCAATAATATAAAAGAAAACCTTGAGCAAGTTCCTTAACTTTTCTGCATGAAAATTTTTTATCATTAAAATTGGTTTTGGAGAATCTCCAGGTTCTTTTCAAACCTAAGAACTTAAGGAAATATTAAAAATGGAAATGTGACAACAGTATAGATGGGAATTCATTGAAATGCATTTCATGAATTAAGAGCAGCAGTTGACTTATACGGAACAATAACATATTCTTTAAAATGATATAATTGAACAGATACTATTGATATAAGGATGGATAGATCTCAGGAATAAAACTGTAAACTTCATTCCACATTAGTGTTCTTTTTAAAGTATAAAGAAACAACAAGGTGCTTTAAATTTTTAAAAAATCAGTAGTAGATAAAATATGAGTAGAAAAAATTAGAGAGTATAAAGCTTATACTAGTTTATGTCACTGGCTAATCTCTGATTCAAAGTGACATGCTATAGTAAGAAAGTACGATATATAAGAATGGGCCTGTCCTAGAACATATTCTTTTTGGTTGACAATACTTCCTGTAGTGTATTATAGGAAAGCATTGTAATCATTAGTTTCATCAACTCAAAATGCTGTGGCTGTGTTCCAAGCTTCTCCATCTTCCACTATGAAGCAGTTATAAATCCATAATCCACTAATGTATGTGACTATACATTATAGATTAGTTTTATATATACAAAATGACTCACTTCACCAAGTAGGACTAGCAATATATGACATCTTTTCTATTTTTCTTATTAATCATTCAAACAACAATGTGTCTTTATTCGGAGGAAGTCCGATCTCTCCCATCTGAGTGCTTCTCCTTCCCTACTACTCTAAGTTGTTCAGGCTTTTTAGGTCAAAGGTTATCAATTATATTGCCAAGATAATTGCAAGTTTACATTGGTTCTCTACTTATGCTTCTCATTTCCAAATGGCATCACTATCAACTTTTTTACTAAACATGTTCAATAGATGTTCATCATTTGATGGTGATACCTTTATGGTCTAAGTCCTTACATTGACTTCCCAACATGTTGCCTTCAAAATCTAGAGTGCTTGGTTACGATTCTGAATTCTGCATTCATGTGACCTGTATTTCCGTTTTACCTTTGCTTCTTATTAGTTGTGTAATTTATTATTTTTTATTTTTAAAGATTTATTTTATTTATGCATACAACAGCTGGAGGCATTGCCAGAGGGGTGTGTTTGGGGGTGGTGGTGAGAGGATTCACAAGAGACAGAGTGGGGAGCAGAACAGGCAGATTGACTGAAATACACTGCTGAGGGGAGCAGCAGGGGAGACAGCAGAGATCTGCTGCGCCATATGGGTCAGATCCCTGGCCAGGGATTAACTTGTGCAGCAGTGGCTACTGATGGCTTCATAGTGCTGAGACTTAACCCCTTGTACCACCAGGGAGGCCCAGCTGTGTGATTTAATGTCAACTTACCTAAATTTCTAGGCCTCACGTTCTCCTTCTATAAAATAATAATAATAATAATAATAATAATAAATATAATTTATCTAATACAGTTGTTATGAAAATTAAATAAGATAACATAAAAAAAGCATAATACCAGATAAATTACAAGATTTCTAGAAAATATATGCTCCTGCTATCATTCTGATAAGAACTATTACTAATGGTAATAATCATTTTCAAAAGTGTATCAGTATTCCAAGGTTGTTATGATGTAGATCTTTAAATTTTGTTGTTTTCATTTTGAAAGGAACTTGGACTTTCTTTGAAAATTACCCCATCTGCTTCTCAGAACTTGTGTACCAAACTTGTGTACATGACTGGACATTTCTCTAAGAAAATGGGCAAATTTTGTGAACAAATCATTCATGGAGAGCAAATTTGAATGGCTCTCTTTATACACACACACACACACACACACACACACACACACACATGTGCGCATGCACACACAGACATATTCACTAGTACGCAGGAAATGAAAATTTGGATTAAAATGAGATAACATTGTACACTCAACTGATATATAAAAGTAAACTTCTGATAACATCAATCTGTGTGGATGTAGAACTAAGATGACCCTTATGTTCTGTGGGTTAGAGGGTAAATCATTTTAACTATTTTGGTTCACACTCTCTCTAAGTAATAGAGAATGGACAAATAAATTGTGATACATACATATATATTATATATATATAAATAGACATATATATATATATATATATAATAGGTATATATTTTCGAACAATGTGCAGATTAAAATGTGGAAAGTGTGTGTATGTTATATTAACATAGATACATCTAAAAAATATGTTGAGTAAAAGAATGTCACCAAAGGATACATAGAGTATACCATTTAGATGGGTTTCTTAAAGTGCACAAATATTTACAAAAGCATACATAGTAAAATATTAAAACATGGACTAAAGATTCACACCAACTTTAGGATGTCATACCCCAACATTTGGTTTGTGGGTAGATAAGGATAAACACAGGACCTTATAGTTCTATATATAACATTTTACTTACTTTAAAACTTTTGAAGACAACATTGTAAAATACTAACATCTGTAACCTATGTATGTTGGGTTCATGGGTGTCTACAAAATAATTTTTCGTTGCTTTATATATACGTAATGATATTACATGAGATAAAGAAAATTAGTGGAAAAATAATAATCAGAAAAATGACTTGAAGAAGAGTAAAATTAGACTTTGATTATGTTATATACTAAAGAAAACTCCCTGTGGGTTAAATTTTAGCTGCAAATAAACCAGAAAATAATGTAGATGGTTCTTTGATCTTAGGTAGAAAAAATTATCTCCAAAATATCGAAAGAAGTCTAGACAAAAAAATTTAGACAAAAGGAGTAGATTTTTCTAAATAATATTGAAAGCTCATCTATACCCGAAAACTATAAATAAAACATATATGATGAGCTAACTTGATATTCTTAACTTATAAAGGATTTGTACAGACCAGCTGCATAAAATCCTCTCAGGAAAAATATGATAATGACAGGAACAGACAAAGGAATAAATACCAATGACCAACATGCCAAAATGTTCAACAATACAATTCTCAATTCCTGTCTCTTAGCTCTAAATTTACCTGTCAGTACCTGCTCTGAAATAACGGACTGGATTCTCTACACTTTTCTTTATTTGCAATGGGTATACTGTTCAGCTTTACCAATAGGAAAAAAATGTCACTGGAAGGAATCTTCTTACTGGATCTGGTGTACTATGTTTTATTTTTTACTGTGTTTTATTTTTTGCTATGCTACATAATGGGTCAGCTGCACAGGGGTGTGGGGATATTCTGAGGTGCTATGCCCCAGCATTGTGCCCTCAGTGATCGTGCTGTTTCAGTCTAGATTTGATGACTATATTTCTGTGATCCTCCCTAGTCAGACACTCCACAGGTCAAGGATGAACCTGTGGATATACTCTGACTCCCTTGCATGCACAGCCCTCACCTGGACTCGCCGGTGTCTTAGAGAGTCATTTTACATGGCTTTCCCAGTACAAACACCATGACTCCAGGCCTGTACCTATAGTGATACTTTGGTGTTCCTTTTTGTGCTTGTCTGCACCAGCCTTAGCTCATGTGTACACCAGAGGACTGATTCCTGCTTGTTAAGTGAGTGAGGGTCATCGGTTCTAGTAGTAATCATCCAGTGAACTTCTCTGTGGGTTTTTAATGGATGCTAGAAAGTTTACTTTTCATAGCAAATAATTTAATATATCATTTTTCTTTGATTTTTATAATCATTCCCAGATAGCATGTTCCATATCTATCACATAACAGAAAGGACTTGATTCTGTAAATTTTTAGTAATTTTAACTTAGGACAGTTTTAGAATAAAAATTTATGATCTTATAATGAAAAAACCTAAGTGCTGCTGGTCATCTTCACATGAAGTTTTGCTTACTCATTTGTATTCTAACTGTAATAAGCAGATATTGACTGAAGTTGATATCAACAGTCAAGATTTATTGATCTGAAATAAATGCCAACTAAAATAATGTAAAGGTCAGTGTGTGCTCAAGAGACCATTGATCTTGTTTGAAGACTAAAACATCACATTATCTCCATTATTTACCCTAGGTATTATAAAAGTTTCTTTAATAAAATGTAGTTTTCAGGTAGTATATGGTTCATTCTGAAGGTAAATGAGAAGAGTTTAGAATCTGTCAAAGTAAACTGGGGACAAACAATGCCCTAAAACCACTTCTCCAGTTTACTTCTATTGGATTCTTGTGTATCCTCAAGTGGTGGAAAGAGAGAGGGCTCTGGTCTCTTCCTCTTATAAGGACATTAGTCCCATGGACTCTCTACCTTTGTGGCCTCATCTCAAGCTAATTACCTTTCAAAGGTCTCAATTTCAAATATCATCACATTGGAGACATGAATTGGGAGAAGGGGATGCAAACATTCAGTTCATAGTAAGCACTATTGCTGACACTGATAATTATATTCTTTAAAAATGATCAGTGTAGGGCCTCCTTGGTGGTGCAACGGATTGAGCGCAGTGCTATGAAGCTGTCCTGAGCCACTGCAACACTACTTCGATACCTGGCCAGGGAGATTCCCACATGGCACAGCAGACCTTTCCTGTCTTGCCCACTGCTCCCCCCAGCAGTATATTCAATTGATCTGCTTGTTCTGCTCCCCACTCTGTCTCTGGTGCGTCCTCTCACCACCCCACACCTCTGGCCTACACCCCAGCTTGTATGTATACATAAATAAATATTATTTTAAAAAATTATTAGTGTATGATTATGATCATTACATATTGATTAGAGAAAACAAAACAGTAGAGTGTGATATAATTTTTTAAAAGTGTGTGTACATGCTTGGAAAAAATTCCAAAAGTGTACACATGAAAACGTGAATATTAGATCACCTTAAAATATTTTCATCATTGCTTTGTTCAGTGATTCTCAAACTTTAATCTCTATTAGAATCACAGCCTGTTAAAATACAGCCTCATGACTGAACTCATTGTCAATCCTACAGATTCTGACTCAAAATGTCTGGTATGGGACCTGATAACTTGCATTAATAATAGATTCCTGCTTGTCAGGAAACACATTTTGAGACTGCCATTTGCCTATATGGCAGTTTAGTGCTATAGTTGGACTCAGAGCCAACATCCTTGGGTTTATAGCTGATTCTATCACAGTTATGTAACTTTAAGCAAGTTTTAAAATTTCCTGTGCCACATTTCTTCACCTGGAAAATGGAGATTAAAAAGTTGTAATTAACCTACAATATTAAGCTATAAAAATTTTGCCTACTAATATTACAAGTGCTCTAATTGCACTTAAACTTGTCTTAAAACCTAAGGGTGTTCATTACCAAGACTTTTACTATTGGCTCTATTAAGTTCATGGTGCTGCAGGTGCGCATACTGTAGTGAAAAGGTGGTGCGATTTTAGTATCAGTACTTAGTGTCACCTTCTAGCTTTAGTCTCCTCCTCTATAAAATGGGAACAGTAATTTCTCTCCTGTATTGTTTTTGGAAGGATCAAAGAATCCATATATAAAATACCTGGCAAGAAACCTAAGTCACTAATATTAATCCTCTTACTTCCCACACTACTTCTGACCAAGCATCATTCATTTAATTAATGACTGCTTGTTAAGTTCTTAATGTTTTAGCCTTTAGGAATATATCATTTCACAAGACTTGAAAGACCGTACACTATTGAAGCTTACATTATATTGAGGGTGATTTTAGATTTGATATTAGTAGTTAGAAAGACAGCATTGCAACAGTATCAAGAGGGAGAAAGTCTGATTTTCCTGATAGTCTGCTACTAGTCCCCCCTCCCATTTCTGCTTTTAATTTAATGTTTACCATTAAGCAAGGCATTTATCTGTGTCTCACTAGGAAAGTGAAATATTGGGTAATATAGTTTTAAGATTTTTTTTAAGATTTATTTATTTATGCATACAAGAACTGGGGTGTAGGCCCTAGGTGTGGGGTGGTGAGAGGACTCACCAGAGACAGAGAGGGGAGCAGAACAGGTAGATTGATTGAAGTACACTGCTGAGGGGAGCAGCAGGTGAGACAGGAGAGGTTTGCTATGCCATGTGGGAATCTCCCTGGCTGGGGATCAAACTCTTGCTGCAGTGGCTCTGGGTAGCTTCATAGCACTGTGCTCAATCCACTGCGCCACCAGGGAGGCCCTAGTTTTAAGAATTTTAACTTTAGCATTATTTCAGTCTAAAACTTACAATTTTATAAATTAGGTGTTGAAACTAAGTGTCTTTATGGGCTAGGTGGGTGTAAATAGCTGACTATGGTGAGTACTGGAGACATGGCAAT
This sequence comes from Scalopus aquaticus, assembly GCA_004024925.1. Classification (NCBI taxonomy): domain Eukaryota; kingdom Metazoa; phylum Chordata; class Mammalia; order Eulipotyphla; family Talpidae; genus Scalopus; species Scalopus aquaticus. The sequence goes on along the minus strand of PVIJ01007258.1, from coordinate 18,138 downwards.
TTGGAGAGTTTGTGTCTGCTTTATATTAAAATAGTTATAAAAAATATTTAACTTGTCAGGTCAAACACATTGATAGGCTGGAGTCTGTAAAACATAGTTCAGGTATTAGTCCTGATTTCGTCATTCAGGACATTACAAAACCATGCTTTGGTTTTACTTTTTTACAGTAAGCCCAACAAATGTTGATCTTAAAATGAGCTTAAAGACTTTTGAGATAATCAATGCTTTTAGTTAGAATAGGGAGAAATAATGATATTCTGCTTTTAAATATGAAAATGACTTAATTCTATAAAGCAGGATATAGGAGGACTATTACAAGCTATTCAATTGTTTACACTACTCATTTTAGTGTTAGCTGAAATAATAGTAAGTATTGAGCAATGAGGATATATAGATCATCTGCAGGAAAGAATTAAAAAAAAAAATCTGACTACAAAGTCAGCTTGTACCTGGTGGTTTGAGGTATGAGTGGGATGTTCTACATTTGCAGTGCAAGTCACTGATAGTTAACTCTTTGCACTCCGAACCATTCTGGACATTGGCTACCAGCTACTCGACGCAACTTTGCGGCGGAAACGTGCATTTACAGACCCTCGTATTATTTAGTATAATTTTGGAACCAAGTAACGTATTATAATGATACTGGACTTATATGAATTGGGTGACATCGAGGAATGTATATTTGCAAAAAAAAAAACCCAAAATTTTGTTGTTTATAATTTTGTACAATATGATAAGTTTTGTAACACTCCCCAATATGCATCAGTGCACGTTCTCATCCGACACAAAACCCGCTGACATTTCTTGTATATATCTTAGTAATTTTATGATATTTTGATTTAATTTCTTGTGCCATTTCAAGATAAAACTTCAGGGAAACATGCATGTCTCAAAAAGTTGCGTTTGAATAACTCAGTTCCCCGTAATCACTAATAAACTGCAATGTCCCCTGAGAGGGGACATCCGAGTGATATGCTAGAATTCCGATGTCCTCTGAGAGGGGACAGCGGAGTGCAAAGGGATAAACTGCAATGTCCCCTGAGAGGGGACATCCGAGTGATATGCTAGAATTCTGATGTCCTCTGAGAGGGGACAGCGGAGTGCAAAGGGTTAAGAAGGACATTAATCATGTTGTCTGTGGGAAGTAAAAAATAGAAGTGTGTTACGTGTATAGAGATTCTGACACTGAATTTGTTGAAGAAAGGGTATCGTTTGGAAGAAGAATTACTGCAAATAGCAAGGAACATGAAAAGGGATCATTAAACAAAATATCTTGCTTCCTTTTAAAATAGAAACTTTCTGGGGCCTCCCTGGTGGCACAGCGGTTGAGCGCTGCGCTGTGGAGCTGTTGGCAGCGGGCGATGCAGGTTCGACGCCCAGCCAGGGAGAGTCCCACATGGTGCGGCAGACCTCTCCTGCCTCGCCCACTGCCCCCCTCAGCAGTGTATTTCTGATCTGCCTGTTCTGCTCCCCACTCTGTTTCTGGTGAACCCTCTCGCCGCCCCACCCTGACCTGTACCCCAGCTTGAATAAAAAAAAATAAAAAATAAAAAATAAAATAGAAACTTTCTTTTTCTCTGATGTACTACCTTTTTTTTTACTATATTATTTTTTTCTTGAGGTAATGTTGGTTTACAAGTGTGTATGATTTAGAGGTACAGGTTCACACCTCTACAGATGTTTGTTACCACACCTCACCTACTACCAAAGCATCCATAATCCTTCATCATAATTCATTGAGCCCTCTCCCCACTTTTCTCTCAAACTCTATCCTTTCCCTTTGGTAGCCTCAAATCTGCTATCAGATTTCTAGGCTTTATTTTGGTTGGGTTTGACTGTTCCTTTTTCCCCCCTATAATCCACATATGAGAGAAATGATCCAATATTTGTCTTTCTCCTTATTTATTTCACTTAGCAAAAATCCCTGCCAGTTCCAACCATGTTTTTTTTTTTTTTAAAGATTTATTTTTTATTTATACATACAAGCTGGGGTACAGGCCAGAGGCATGGGGCGGCGAGAGGGTTCACCAGAGCCAGAGCGGGGAGCAGAACAGGCAGATCAGAGATACACTGCTGAGGGGAGCAGCGGGCGAGGCAGGAGAGATCTGCCGCACCATGTGGGACTCTCCCCGGCCGGGCATCGAACTCGCGTCACCGCTGCGGATAGCTCCACAGCGCAGCGCTTAACCGCTGCACCACCGGGGAGGCCCCCAGTTCCAACCATGTTTTGCAAATGTCAAGATTTTATTTTTTTTTAAATCACTGAGTAGCATTCCGTTATATATATGTATATATATAAAATATCATATCTTTTTAATTTACTCATCTGTCTGTGGGCATATTTATATATAAATATGTTCATGCATATGTATATATTTATATGTATACATATGCATGGGTGCATATTTATGTATGCATATGTATATGTTATAGACACATTTTTATATACACACATGTGCACATTCATATAAATATATATTATATAATACATATGTATTGCATATTATAACATCTATTATGTATGTATAGGTATATATTATTATTTATTATATACTGTTATTTATATAAACAAGATAGTTTCCATATCTTTGCTATTGTAAATAGTGCTGCAATGAACATAAGACTGCATATATCCCTTCAAATTAGTGTTTTGCATTTTTTAGGTATATACCTGAAAGCATGGTGGAAGTACTATTATAAATCACCTGATTTTTTCTCTCTAGCAACCTTCAATATTCTTCGTCTTGAACTCTTGGTAGTTTACCTACTATGTGTCTTGGTGGAGGCCTCATTGTACTTAGATACCAGGTATTCTTTTAGCTTTATGCATTTGTGTATTTTTTTCCTTCCTTAGGTTTGGATAGTTTTCTTCTATTATTTCTTTTAATAAAGCCTTTCAATTTCTCACCTTTCTCACTTCCCCATCTGGAAACCCATTATCCTTATATTGGTTTCCTAATGGAATCAAATAGTTCTTGGAGTGTTCAGTTTTTTATTTGGTATCTTTCTTTTTTTCTGCCTGGTTCTTTTGTACACTATTATCTTTGAGATAGCTTATTCAACCCTTCATTTGTTCTATTCTGCTTCCATAGTTTTCTGTAGAATTTTTAATCTTGTCAAAGAGAATTTACATCTGATTCAAATTTTCTTAAAGCTTCAATTTCTTTCTACTTTCTGTTCATTAATTTTACTTTACAGGTCATTCATTTTTGTCGTATCTCTGATTTTCTATGTTATTGCAATTTTGAATTCTATCTGATAGGGAGATAACATGTTCCATTTATTTGTGGCCATTCCCTTAGAGTCTCAGTATGCCTTCTATTGTATTTTCTGTCTGCCCATTTAAATGTTTTTGGAGTTCGCCTTATCTTTTACGTACCATAGCAGTAACTTAGGGAGTTGAACTACTTTTACTTTTCCAGCAAGTGGAACTGTGTTTTGTTTTTTTTTTAAAGATTTATTTATTTATACATACAAGCTGGGGTACAGACCAGAGGCATGGGGTGGCAAGAGGGCTCACCAGAGACAGAGCAGGGAGCAGAACAGGCAGATCAGAAATATACTGCTGAGGGCCTACCCGGTGGCGCAGTGGTTGAGCGCTGCGCTGTGGAGCTGTTGGCAGCGGCGATGCGAGTTCCACGCCCTTCCAGGGAGAATCCCACATGGTGCGGCAGACCTCTCCTGCCTCACCTGCTGCTCCCCTCAGCAGTGTATTTCTGATCTACCTGTTCTGCTACCCGCTCTGTCTCTGGTGAACCCTCTCGCCGCCCCACACCTCTGGCCTGTACACCAGCTTGTATGTATAAATAATAAAAATAAATAAATCTTTAAAAAAAAAAAAGAAATACACTGCTGAGGGGAGCAGCGGGTGAGGCAGCAGCGGTATGCCGCACCATGTGGGATTCTCCCCGGCCAGGTGTTGAACTTGCATCGCTGCTGCTGACAGCTCCACAGCGCAGCGCTTAACTGCTGCGCCACCGCCACCGCGAGGCCCCGAACTGTGGTTTTATTTGATTATTTTTTTTCTCCTGAGATCTTGCAGTTGCTGAATCAGAAGGTGGAGGAGGGGCCTGGAGGTGTACAGTTAACTGTTTGATTGTACTGGGGAGGGACCTAGTTTGTGTTTGTAGCATAACCAATATCCTTTCTCCTCTTAGTTCCACACGTGCAACTATGTAGTCTGCAAATTGTTGGTGAGATTTATGAAGGCAGTACCATTCCTGAGATGGGTGAGGAAGGGGGTAGCTAAGCGCTGACTCTCTTCTTTTCACTGGGGACCCTGCCTGCAGGGAGCACACAGGCTCTTCTACACTTGTTCCACCTTAGTCATGGGTTTGTGCTTCCACACCATTCAACTTTCCCCTCCCCAATGACCCTTGACCTTGCAGGCACTATACCAATGTATCCCCAGCCCTGGATCAGTCTCCATTTATCTTCAAACACCTCTTGTTCAATGCAGCTTGGCTTCCTTTTTTCTGTCTTCTCTGTTGCAGTCTGTGTTGATCTCTAATACCCAAGTTTTGCCAGTTTTGCCAGGTGGATTCTCCAGGTGTAGTGTCCTAGTTAACTGTTATATCCTTCTCTCAGGACTGAAGCAAGGCACCTCCTTTGCCACCATGTTGGTCCAGGTACTCCAAAAACTACTGTCTTAATGATTTTCTGTTATAGTACTTTCCTGGGCTTATGTTTTGGAAATGGAAAGAGAGATAAATTATTTACTTCCATACTTGCTTCATCTAACTGAACATGTTTGGTTCCATTTATGAAAGCCCAGGAGAATGAGTGTGAATTTTTCAACTGAATAAGCATATGGGTGACTCAGGAGAAAAACGTACATCTTGAAAAAAATCTACAAAGAAGGAACTTTCAAATGTTTCGAACAACTCTATTTGACCTTACATTTGGATTTGTTAAGAATAATATTTTTTTCCACTAAAACTTTAAACTTTAGGAAAATAATGAAAACATTATGTTTTAATAATAAATTTGACTCGGGCAGGAAGTGAATTCATTTTTGATAAAGGTCTCTTAAGGTTGAGATTTTTTATTCAACATACTTGATATTTCTTAAAGATAACAAAATATTTAATTTTGAGAAATACATTTTTGATATAGTTTAGATTGTACATGCTGTGGTGTAATTTTTTTATTTCTGACATCTTGTGGTATAATTGACATGTGATATGCTACACATATCTAATGTACCTGATAATTTATTACATATGTGTAATTTAAATATATATACACACATACATATACATATATACATACATGCATAAAAATGTCACCATAATCAATATATAAACATTCTATCACATTCAAAAGCTTTTTTTCTGTGTGCCCATTGGTTATTCTACCCTCCCTAACCTTGTTTTCATCTCCTGATGTTTCTTAGGCATTACCTGTAAGTTCTGTTATTATAATCTAGTTAGTTTGCATTTTCAGAATATTATTTTATATAAATGGAATAATAAATTACACAGTTCTTTTTGTCTGACTGTCTTCACTCATAACAATTATTTTGAGATTTTTTTTAAGATTTTACTTGGCTCAATAGTCCATTTCTTTATTTTGTTGAGTAGGAATTCATTGCATGGATATGCTAAGTTTGTTTATCCATTTGCTATTTTATTTAATTAAAATTTTTGGTTATTGCAAAATAAAGGTGCTGTTAACATCCTCTATAACTAAATCAATGAAATATTTAGTTATAAATCTAACTAAATGTGTACAAAGTCTATAAATGCTCCCTCTTAACCTCAGAATCCTCAGGATATTATTAATGTCCACTAGTTTTTTTTTTTAAAGTGCTTCACATTATCAATTTTCTGCTATGTAAAGGTCCATTTTTTTTTAAATCTTTCTGACTTACGTTGTTGCACATAATTCTCTCAAAATCCTTCTATTTTGTTGAAAATGTCTTCATTTCATCCTTTCTTAGGGTTATATAACACTCATTTCTGTATTTATATCAAATCTTGATACAGTTTTCTGTCCATGAACACTTAGGATGCTTCCATGTCATAGTGATTGCAAATAATTCTGTTACAGACACTGTGGAACATATGGAATTTTTGGTTCGTGATTTCATTTTCTGTGTATCTGTATCTAAGAGTGGGATTGCAGGGTTGTGTGGAATTTGCTTTTTTGGATTTTTAAGTTAAATCTAGATTGATTTCCATAATGTTGCATTGGTTCACATTCAACCAACGAGGAATAGGGCTCCTTTTTCTCTGCATCCTCTCCAACACTTATTGGGGGTCTTTTTAATATGTGCCATTCTCACAGGTATGTGATGGTATCTAGGTATAGTTTTTATCTGCATCCCTCTTATTAGAAGTGATGATGAGCATTTTTTTCAAATGTCTTTTGGACTTCTGGATATCTTCTTTGATGAATTGTCTGTTCATATCTATTGCCCATTCATTAATTGGGTAATTTTTAAAAAGTGTTGAATTGTATGAGATTTTTACATGCCTTGGTTATTAATCCTTTATCAGTTATATATTATGTGAGTATTTTCTCCCATACAGGAGGGCGTATATTTAATCATCTTGCATTTTCTTTCACTGTGTAGAAGCTTTTTAACTTGAGGAAAACCCAATTATTTATGTTTGTTTTTAATTCCTTTGCTATAGAAATTGAGCAACCAAAAATGTCTTTATTGTTGATATCATGTAGCATATCACCAGTTTTTTTCTATATACTTTATTGTTGCGGGCCTTATGTCTAGTCTACTTGGACTTGGGCTTAATTTTTGTGTATGCTATTAGTGAGTAAACTAACTTAATATGTTTATGTGTGACGTTTCAGTTTTTCCAGCACCATGTATTAAAGAGACTATCTTCTACCCATTTTGTGGCCATGAATGCTTTATCATAGACGAGGTTCTGATATATATGTGGATTTACTTATGAGCTTTTGATTCTGTTCCATTGATCCATGTATTTATTTTTGTGCCCATACTATATTGTTTTTAATATTGGTGGTTTATAGTAAAGTTTGAAGTCAGATAATATGATACTTCATAAAAATAAATAATAGTATGCACAGGCTCTTTTTTTATTGATCATATTTATTATAATCCTATGATTCAAAACAAACCTTAGTATTCTCCATTTAATATGAACTATAAGCAGGTGAAATATTTGCACAATCTCAGTAATTTGGAAGTAGAAGAGGTTTTTATTCTTGTTAGTCTGATGCCAACTCCTTTGCTTTTAGCAGTAGACCAATGTGGTCCTCATGAAGTGAAAATAGTGACAGTCACTGGCTGAGAGCTTGGAGTTTAGGCAGAACTACAAAACAGGAATAGTGCAGGTATCTCTCAAGAATCTAAAAACCACTTCACAGAAGTAATGCCAACCATTAAAGTATTAAATGCCAAGCTCCCTCAAATAAGAACTTTCTGCATTTTATTTCTCTTACATTTGGGTGCTTCAGCATTAGAAGGATCAGATTCAGTGTAGTGAACAGGCTAAGGATGTAGAAGAGTAAGGTGGGAAAACAAAGATGAAGATTGTAACTTAGCTCTGCCTCTGAAGCGACCCTTGGTTGGAGGAAACAGACAGTTTGAATCAGATGATAGACTGCAAGTTATGCTATTATATTAAGTAGCACACTTTGTTGCCTAAAGGTTACTAAAAAAGCTATAGGTTTTAGTAAGTCTATCAGGTTGAGGGGTGAGTGGTGGGAAAAATTAATTTGTCCCCGTTTTTCCTGACTTACTCAATTATCCACTGAACTGCTACATTCATACAAACTATTACAGAAATCTGTTACAGAAATCCTGTTACAGAAATCTGAAAAATTAGAATATTCCTTCAAAAGTATCAGAGATTTAATTAGTTTAATCAATTTAGTTTAGACAAACATGCAAGTTCTTTCATAGAAAAACATCGAAGATTCTGGCCTCCTTGAGTTCTAGCCATCCCTGATCATTCCTACCTCCTATTCTTTGTGTATTGAGAAATTATTCAGTGTGTTTCACTTTTGGTGGGTGTTCTTTTAGCTGATACTATCTGTGCTGCCTTTTATTTGTGCTTACTATTGTCTGTTCCATGAATTTATGGAGGAATAAGTATATCTTAGAAATACTACATTTAGAGAGTTGAGGTCAAATAGTTTTCCCTTCCTTGAAGAGCAGGATTTTATCAAAATGTGTTTGACAGTGTTTCCAGCCTTCTCCTGTGTTGACTTTCATGCCTAAAGTATGGGTAAAACATTCTTATTTTCCTCCAAAACCCACTATCCAACAGAATATCTGAAGATGCAGAAATGTTCCCTGTTTGCATTGTCTGATATGGTCACCTCTTGCCACACATGGCAATGGAGTACTAAAGTATGACCTATGAGACTGAGGGACTCCGTGTTTATTCAATTAAATTTAAATTTAAATAGATACATGCAGCTAGTGCAGCTCTAGAAAGTACTGAATGGACCTCTGGCTCCCACCAAACCCCTATGGACTTCTCATTTTGTTGCATTTATTCATGTCATTTTAAAGACATGCATGCTTCCTTCCTTCCATCCTCCCTCCCTTCCTCCCTCCCTTCCTCCCTCCCTCCTTCCCTCCTACCCTCCTTTCTTCTTACCTTCCTTCACTTCCTCCCTCTCTCCTTCCTTTCATCCTTCCCTCTTCCTCTTAAGATAAACAGATAAGCACGCTCAGCTGGGAGAAGAAATGGTTTTGTAAAAGCTCAGTATTTCAGGCCAAAGTGTCCATTTGTCTTCAGTAATATCTGACTTTGAAAAGTTGCTGCTGTTAGCACTAAATAAAACCTCCGTTTCCATGCTTCAGAGATGGTACTGATGAACATTAGCAGTGTGTAGTGCATACAGCAGCCACTAACAGTCACATGTGTTGAGTTCTGTGCTCAACAGTCCTGTCTCAGGATCCCTGCAGGTCTTCGAGTATTCTTTTAAAGACTCTAGGTTCTGTTCTAAGAGAGGAACAGATGCATCTTTCCATACAGAGCAATCAGCAAAGTTCAGGAGATGTGAGGCCAGACTATATTCATACTTCTTCCACAGTTCTGACTACTTAAACCAGTCTTCTCAATAGCTAACATCTCTTTTTAAAAAATTGGTTTCTATTTTGGCTGCTTGAGCTCAGAAACTATTGAGTATTCATGTGAGTGAATTTCTTTCATTGTTTATAATCCTTTTTAATGCAATGCTATAAGGTATACTACTATTTCTACTTTAAAACCCAATTTTCAGAAGCTTCTATCTTTATGAAGAAAATCTTTTTTTCTTCTTTACTCCTTTCAAAGCAATGCTTTTAATTTAACATAAATTATTTGGCTTATAGTATTGTCTTTCAGAAGTAATATGCATCTTATACCATGATAAGAGTATGAGAAAAGTGTCTACATATGCATACTTAAATTATTATATATATTGTACCTTACCTCCCAAGAAACACAGAAATCAAGTCTTCCCAGGAAGTGAAAACAATAGCACCGTTACCCTGTATTTGTGTGCTTATAAGCATGTATAAATATATAATATAGATCTGTAGTTTTACTTAAAAAAAGTAAAAAGTGACATGAAATTAGGCAAAACACTTTGGATGGCAGAAAACGGAATCTTACAAAATTTATTCAGTCTTTGTATGTGTTTTCTTAGATAACTTATATCAAAATTCTCTATACAAAGCCAAAGTCTCCATGAATTAGGTGTGATTAGTTGCTTTCAATCCATCACTTGGTCCTTCCCAGTGATAAGGAGCTCACTACTTTGACAGTAGCCCACCTTATTGTCAGGTAGTTATTGTTTTTAGAGAAGTGTCCATTTAGGAGTTTGATCTCCCCTGTCAATGTAATCAGTTTATTCGTTTTATTTTTGAACATTTTGGACATTTTTGAACATTTTGATAAGTATGTTTTGTTAAAAATATATGCATATATAGCATCAAAATATCTATATCCATGTCAAAAAATGGTAATATAAATATATTGTTAGCTTATGTCATATGAAGTTCAAGAACTCTTAGTTACCAAAATGTCGGTGGAAAATATGATTTACACCTTGCACTTGGTAAAACTCCATTTGTAAAGATCTTAATTTGTAACATAGGTAAAATGGAGGGCAGTTATTAATTTTCGTAATAATTTTCCAACATGGACTTAGTATAGAATTTTTCTAAATGGTAAGTTGCTTTAGTGCACTAAAATGTAAATCAGTTTACAAAAATTCACACTCAATTTTCCTTATCTATTAAGTGATTAATTCATTTATATCAAATATTGGACTGCTGACTTCTTTGAAGCACTCTCAAATGTACTCTAATGGATGCCACTGAGAAAAAGTGATTTTTCATTCTGTGCTGGAACTTGAAGAAAGGAAACTTTTTCTGAAGGACACTCTTAAGTAATATCATGCAATGACAGTTGATGCCTGGCACCAAAAATCACTATTTTAGAAACTATGTCAAAACTATATTTATATGCATTATATATATATATAAATATATATAATATATATAATAATATATAATAATAATATATATAACTATTATATGCATTGATTTGATTATGACTTTTAATTTATAAATAATGTAGGGAGATACTATTTAGCTTAAAGATACAGAAAAATATCTGCATGAACAAATATGTAAGATGCCATCCAGTTAAATTATACATGCATTTCTTTTTAAGAGTTCATCCTGTTAAAAAATTGTACTTATATCAAGACTATATTACACTCTACAAAGCAGAACTAATAAACGATTTCACCAAGGTTAAAAAACAAGACTAATATGCAAAATTCAATTGCCCTTCTGTGTAGTAGCAATGAACAAACCAAAAATGATATTAAGAAAGCAGATCTATTTACAATAGAATGAAAAAAATATATAAATGATCTCAAAAAAAGAAGTGAAACACTTGTACTCTGAAAATTATAAAATATTCAAAGAAATTAAAGAAGATGGAAATAAATGGAAAGACATTTCCTGGTCACTGATCAAAATACATACTATTATTAAGATGGCCATAGTCTCCAGATTGATATATATAGTCAATGCAACCTCTATCAAAATTACAGCTGACTTCTTTGTAGAAATTAATCCTAAAGCTAATCCTAAAATTTACATGGAGATCCAAGAGACACGAGATAATCCAAACCATCTTGAAAAAGAATAACGAAGTTGGAAGATCCACACTTCCAAGAGGGTATGGCATTGGCATATGCATTTTCAATAAGAATATTGTAAAGACAGAGAAAATTTCCCTTTACCAGTTTGCTGGTATTTTTTCTTGGGCTGGTCCAATAATCAAATTAACACCAAAAGAGAGTGACACGTGACAAAAACCAAATGTTCTGTAACTAGATGTTTGCCTTGCTATATAGTTTTCCTTGGTAGGTGAATTCTGGAGATAATAGAATTATTACCTTAAGTCTGGATAATACCCCCAATATTTATTCTTCTAGGTGGTTAAGGTTTTAGTAAAGGTTTCTCTGGTTGCCCACAGGATCTCAATTGACCTTAGCTCAAAAGAATCCACAGTGCCAAGGTGACACCCTTGGAAGGTCAGTTCTGAACTTGTTGACGAGGTCGGTTTGAATATATTGGGGAGACCTATCTTTTGGTACCAAAATGATTTAATGGCAAAATAATAGCCTTTTAAGAAATAGTACTGGGATAACTGGACAACAAGATGAAAAATAAAAAGGAAATACATTGGATCACTATCTCACATCATATAAAAATATTAACTGAAAGTTGATCAAGACCTAAATGTAAGAACTAAGACTGTAAACTCTTAGAAGAAAACATAAGTGTGAATCTTTGTGGAACTTGGATTAAGTAATAGTTTCTTAGTTATGACACAAAAGTACAAGCTACAAAATATATATAAACTGTATATCATTAAAATAAAAACCATTAGTGCTTCAAAGGATACTATCAAGAAAATGAAATGATAATCCATAGGCTGAAATAAATATCTTAGGAAATAATTTGAAAATATGTTTAGTATCATAGTAATTAGGGAAAAGCAATTCAAAATCACAATGAGATACCAGTTCCTATCCAGTTGGATGGCTGAAATAAAAAGACAGACAATAATAAATGTCTCAAATGTGGAGAAAGTAGTACCGTATTTATTACTGGAAGTATGAAATCGTGCAGCCACATTGGAAAACAAGTTCCTTAAAATGTTAAAGAGTTAACTTGTTGCTCAGCAATTCCATTCCTAGGTATGCCCCAAATAAATCAGAATATATGTCTACACATGTCCTGGTACATGTACGTTGATAGCAGCATCATATGTAATACCAAAATGTGAAAACAACCCAAATATCTATTAACTGATGAATGGATAAAGTGACACATGTGTGGGCAAGGTTTGTTTAAACATCTTGTGAACATCTTGGGAGAACCCACACTGAATATCTTGGGGGGTCTTTACATATGAACCAGAAATCCAATCCTTGGTATTTAACCAAAATGAAAGGAAACCCATGTCCACATAAAGATCTGCCTTTCCAAATGAAAGACATCCAACTAACAACAGTCAAATCGCAAAATAAATCAAGATCTGATCACTCAGCAATGCAAGAAAAAGGTGATACACACAACAACAACAAAGCTAAAAATGTCATGCCAGGTGAAAAAAATTCAGATATGAGTATATAATGTATAATTTCATTTATATAAAATTCTAAAACAGATAAAATCAAATTTGTAGTAATAGTAGACAATTATGTGCCTAGAGTCAGGGAGCTGATTATCAAAGGTTATTAGTAAATGGTTTGAGGTGTTGGAAATGTTCTATATTTCATTATTACTATGGTGGTTACATAAGTGTACATATTTGTAAAAATTAACATCACTACATTTAAAATGGGTGAATTTTATCATATTTAAATTATATTTTAGTAAATTAGATTGACGATATGAAGTGTTTCATTTGACAGAACTTATAACTTCATTTTTCTTTCTTTTTTATTAATTTATTTTTATTTATATCCTTTACATTATTATGTATTCCCATAGGTTTCCCACCACCATTTTACCCGTGAACCATCACCATAGTCCCTTGTGCTCTTTTCTCCCCTGTTTTGGTCCTTCCCCCTCCCCTGCGTAATGTCTCTTATTTATGGTTGCCTGTTAGTTTTTGTTTTTATTTTGTTTTTTTTTTGTGTTACTTTCTCCTCTTGATCTCTTATTTGGCTCCCCTATATTCCTCCTATATGTGAAACCATTCAATATTTTTCTTTTTCCTTCCGACTTATTTCCTCGAGCATCATCCCATCCAGCTCCATCTATGTTGCTGCAAATTGCATAGAGGTTGGACCAGTTTGCATTCCCACCAGCAGTATAGGAGAGCTCCTTTTTCTCTACATCCTCACCAACGTTTGTTGTTTCCTGTTTTTTTAATATGTGCCATTCTTGCTGGTGTAAGGTGGTATCTCATTGTGGTTTTGATTTGCATTGCTCTGATTATAATGGATGTTGAACATTTTTTTCATATTCTTGTTGGCCATTTGCATTTTTTCTTCGGTGAAGTGTCTTTTAAGTTCTTCTGCCCATTTTTGACTGGATTTTTTGATTTGTTTTTGTTGAGTCATTGAGTATAACTCTTCATTTTTCATTCCATTATTTGGATGAAACTATTAAGTCATTACTGGAATTAATTGATTTTCTGCTTGTAGCATATGATAACACTAATATATAACTATTTACAAAGTTTTACAGTTAATAGAGCCAGCCCACTAACAACTATCATTTCACATTTCAGAGATTTACAAAAAAAAGTGAAATTAATTTATAAGCATAATCTTTTGATCTTAATGAAAAGTTATGCTTCATATAGTTGTACAGCTGCACATGTTAAACTGCTTTCTTTGAGCAATTTTTCTTAAAATAGCTATTAACTTTTGAAGTGGATGCTGATGATTCTTCAGCAGATTCTGACACCTGGTTTTCAAAGAGTCAATGAAATCACCATGGCTTCAAATTGCAGATTGCAAACACTGACAAACACACTATAAATAACACATGTATCATCAATTTTCTCAAGAAACAGACCTTTGGTACTTACTTTCTAAAATGAAAATGCACTTATGCCTTTTTAGCTCATTATCAATGGAATAGTTTATTGAAAAACAAATAAAAAGCATTACCAAACCACAAAGTAAATAGGTATGTAATGAATTTCCAGCCTACAGTTGGAGATGCCTGGTGCAGAGGACAGGAGGAAAGCCCGCCCCCTAAATAGGGCTGGACACCAACATGCTGGACAGGATGCCTGTGCAGTGCCTGATCTGAACTCTGTCCCTGACATCCTCAGAGAGGAAGCTTCTGGGAAGGGGCACAGCTGAGTGATCTTATTTTTTTTCTTTGGAGCCTTTCATAGGGAGTGTTGATGTGGGCCCGTTTTCTTTTTCGTTGGCGCTGCTGTGGAAGGCAGCCACCCACCAGCTGACCAAGTGAGGAGCCTTTAACCTACCCCTGTCCCCTCCACCAGGGATAGGGGTGGTTTCCACCTTAGCAGTGGCAGGCCTCTGCCACACTCTGTCTGCTCTGGTAGCTGCAGTTACACTTTGTACCACTGATGGGTAACTAGACCTTCTCCCTTGCCCTCTCCCACTACTCTGTAGGTTAAAATATATTTTTTCCTCTTTTGCTACACCAAAGGGCCTTTCATTTGTATTTGTGACAGTGGGTGAACCTGCAAGCGAGGTTCTGACCTGGGGACAAGGTCTAGAACTTTCAGCCAGGTAACAGCACTAAGTGGTTGTGGTGTTCAGACTCTTTTTTTATAGGACAGAATGCTAAGCCTGCTTCCTGCACATATTTCATGTCCTCTACATTGAATTCCCATAGACCCTGTTACATGGATTGTGCAGTAATTTCTTGCATTTCTCTAGTTTAAATCCAGGATCAGCTTTATGGGTGTGTGACAAGGACCTTTGTACAGGATTTGCTGTCAGAAGACCCTATGTTTGTTAAAAGCTTGGCTTTTTGCCTTATTGAAATTCTTAATAATTTGATCTTTGAAACAGTGTGAAGTCTGAGGGGATAATGAAGCATGTGTGCTAGCAGAGGAGTAATAAATAACAAAATGTGATGAAAGAAAATAAAAGCAGCATATTTTTTAACATGCCAGAAAATTTTCTTTCTAACCATAACTGCTAGGATTTTTTTTTTATGTTTGTTGACCTCAAATAAAAGCAGTTAGTTATTTTGAAAACAAATAGAATTTATTCAGAAACACAGTAACAGAGGGCATATTAGATGGTGTCTTGATGGGGAGGCCCATGTGCACTTTCCCAAATGCCAGACTAACAACCCCCTGCATCAC
This sequence comes from Scalopus aquaticus, assembly GCA_004024925.1. Classification (NCBI taxonomy): domain Eukaryota; kingdom Metazoa; phylum Chordata; class Mammalia; order Eulipotyphla; family Talpidae; genus Scalopus; species Scalopus aquaticus. The sequence continues at coordinate 2,824 of PVIJ01007258.1, read as the reverse complement.
CCCTGGAAGCCACGTACTCAGTTCGATGGAGGGGGGGGCAATGGGAGATGCAAGGCATATTGGGTCTTGTCTGCTGATTAGGCATGTGTGGGCACTCTCTAGCCTCTTGACCTCATTTAAATAGGGTTCTGAATATTAATATTCACATTTCCAAAGGCTGAGGCTTAGTTCAAAGGGTTATAGAGGAGTAAAATTTGCCAACCCCAAATATATCTCTTTGGCATATGGATTAGTTCATAAGAGGGCTCATAAAACTGAATGGAATATATATTTTTGTAAGAGACATATATGGTTTTTAAAAAAAACTCCATTTATATGGGTGGCTCTCTTTCTGTATCAGGAAGACCTAATTTCTTTAACTCATCAATTGAGACTATAGCAATTTAAATCTGTGCAACAGTCATACGTTTGTTAACTGTGTCTTTCCCATGACCTTCACCTTCCAGCTTCTACCACTCTCCCCTCGCCTATCCTTCTTCTGTCTTCAGTTGAAGTCAGTTAAGGAGGAGACTTTAGTCATTAATTATTTAGGTGAGTTACTCAGGTTTTACTGGTAACTTATTTATATAAGAGATGTACATGCTGTTATTAAATTTCCTTCCGTATTTCACTTTTTAATCTGTCTAATGTTAATTTGGTAATTTACCAGTCTAGAAGAACTAAGGACCGGGGGAGGGGGGAAATCTTTCCCTTTCCCCTACAGGGTAATATTTATTATATGTCATTCATTTTGTATTGCTGGTTTTCCCATATTCTTGAGGGTCCTTGCTGTTTTCTGGGTAAAGCTGTTCCAAGGATTGTGATACATGACTGTATTTTATTTTATCCATTATTCTCTAGAAAAGGATGGCCATGTTGGAAACAAACTGGATACTTTTCCGGAGAAGAATATTTATCTGTTCATGGACATTCTTTTTTTTAATTGTTAAAAACCAAAATTCATCGAAATAAATTTATAATTGGCTTTATTAAATGATTTTATAAAGGGCGCAGCATCCCATGTAGCAAGTAGAAAGGTGCTGCAAGAAGTCACACAATATGCCAGATTTTAATAGTTAGATAGAGGGTGGGACAGGTTATTTAGCAAAAGAAAAGAAAGATTATTTCTGGCAAAACCACCTTTCTTTAAGGGAAGGCAAGGCATTCTTATGTATAGAACTTCACTTGTTCTGGCCAGGAAATTCCTATTGATTGGTTTAAAATCTTGCTTTTGAAAGAGACAAAAGCTGCAATTAGGTTAGGTGTTAAATTTTTGATGGGACTGTTACAGGACAGGGAGAGGGGCACCCCAAAGCCCCCACTCTAAATAGGTTCTGCCATCTGTTGCATCAAGACAAAACATATAAAACCTTTAATGGAAAGAAACTTTAATACAATTAGTGTGCAATACAAAAAAGACAATAAATATAGTTTCCAAATCAAGCACCTGAAGTTTCCCATCCCCTCATGGGTAAATGTCCAGCCAAACAAGGTTGGCCCAAAGCAAGGCCCAAAAGCCTGCCACAAGTCTAAAGCACCTTCGGGTGGGAACCCATAGAAAAAGGACAGAAACAGACAAGTCTGGGAGGAAAAGAGCAAAATCAAAAATTGCAATAAAAGCTGCCATTGTTAACCTCCCCACAGGTCTCTCACTCACATCTGTTTCAACCAAGCCAGACCAAGAAGCAAGTGCAGCTTCTTCACATGTCTCTCTGCTCCACGTGCCTCTGTGCGCCCCATCCTGCTTCCTTCCCTCTCTAGTCTCCTCTCCAGCTTCCTCTTCTCCCTGTTCAGCTCTACCCTCCTCTAGTTGGGCAGGGAAACTGGAACCTGGGGACCATCCTGTTATAGGACCTGGCATGAAAGACTTCCTTTATTTTTTAAGATTATCAAAATTGATATAAATGATAAAAGTAGCACTTATTTCAAAAAAATACAAAAATATGAATATATAAAAATTGAAATATTGAACTCATAATTCTGCTCCTAGGAGCCACAATCAATATTCCCCTATCCTTTTGGTTATACCTCTGTATATCTCAATTTATCCCATAACTTGATGTTTTTTATTCTCATTGATATAGTGCAGCTATTCTTCCATGTCAGTATCTCCATACATGATATATGTTTTTGGATATACTACACTCTTTTAATCCAACCCCAGGTTGATTATTTCTAAATTTACAAAATTTAATAACCTGCCATGGAGTTTTTTTTTTTTTTTTTTTACATTTATTATTTATGATTAACTCAAAGGATATAATAAGACATAAGGGACACAAGTGTTGGGGAACATTCTGCCCTAAATGAACTCCACCCACTAAGGTTTTATGGACTCCCCTCCCACCTCCATGCCAAAGACATTCCAGGTGCTGAGGATTACAACTCCCATCATGCCATGAATTTGCCACGACTCTTGACTCCTGAAGTGGGGATTGCTGGGAACCAAGAATAGAGTTAAACAGCCATATTTGATATAAAACAGAACACATGTGGGCCTGAAGGGTCTGGGTTTTGCTGCCGGTTCCAGCTCAGATAGCATTACTGATAGGGTATTTGACCAATTAATCAATCTCAGTCAGTCCCTCTCTCTCTCTCTCTCTCTCTCTCTCTCTCTCTCTCCCCCCTCTCCCTCTTTCTTTTCATTTCTCTTGTAAATAAACCCTTTATTCATCTTTCTATATGTCATGCCCTTGGGTCTTGTTCTCAGATTTTTTTTTTTTATAAATATATATTTTTATTGTTATTTATGTCTTTTACATTTTGTATTCCCCTTGGGTAGCCCACCACCAATTCACCCGTGATCCATCTTCATGGTCCCTTGTGTTCTTTTCTATTCCATTTT